>NCQV01073107.1:18606-32751 GCA_002740545.1 Lophocereus schottii
AACTTACCCAAACTACCTCACAAACTAGAGAAGATTAATTGCACCATCAAAGGCCACCCAAGTCCTCTCTCAAAGGTCATGAGCTAGTCTAGTTAGTCTAACCACCTATTTTCATGGGCTTAGCCTAATTAGACCACAAAACTAGCAACCCCGGACCTAACTCAATTCGAATACTATTTTCATACCCCGAACTCGGCTATTTCCTCTCCCACACTAGCTAATTAACCTCACCTCTCAGCATAAGTCAATCGCCAAAAAATATGAACAAAAGCTCTTTCAAGCATTTCATCGAACACTTGGTGGGCGTGAGAGAAAACTCTAAGTTCTAGGCATAGATTGGGTATGGTTAGGCCAAATACAAGACTAGTTAGCCATCAAGAGGCTAATCACAATTCAAGCCAACACAATCTATCAACCAGATATCACAAACACATGAAAACCTAAACTAACAAACAAGAACATGAACTTGAAAAACAAAACAAAGAGAATGAAATAAAACAAATCTAAACAACTAAATAACATAAATCAACAACAAAAACTAAACATTGAAACTAAACAAACAAATACAAGAATTAAGTAAACTAACAAAAGATAAACAAGAACGAGATATAAACTGAAGAGATAAAAGGGGAGAAAATTTAGTCTTGAATTGATGAAGGAACTAGAAATCCAAAGATTGAATCCAACATTGCAATTTTCAATCCTAAAATAATCCTCCTCTTGAGGTTTTATTTGCTAGAACCTAACCTAAAATACTCTAGAAATCGCTAGAGAGAAGCCCTAAGCAAACCCCCGTGCGACCTCCCGCAAAAACTGGCTGAAAAGGGCCTTTATCGCGAAACTGGGCCCGATGCACGGCCGTTCCACCACGCATATCCGGCAGTGCGCCACCACACGCGGCCACAACGCACGGCCATGCGCCTGGCCGTGCGGGCCGTGCGTGGCTTCGGCCACCGGTGCACGGTCGGGCATCCCTGCAGGACGGTCGTGCGCTGCTGTTTTCTGCTGTTTTTTGCCGGTTTGTCCCATCTTCGCTCCTTTTTGCGACGTTTGTTTGATTTGGCATTATTTCGTACAAAACATAAATAAAACAAGGTAAAATCCTAAAGATTAAGTTATTATACGAGTTAGAAATGGGTGAAAGAGGCACGTAAAATAGGGCAATTTATCGCCTAACAAAATGCCTGCTAGAGATGCCTAATATATAGAATACTCGAATTGAAATATCCATAATAAAGGAGAAGAAGGCCAAGGGTTGAAGCATTATTCACCACTAAATGCTCATAAAGGGATGATTATGTGCATAAATATATTGAATTTATGCTCTTAAAACATCCACTACAATAACCCATAAAGGCAGCCATAACTTGCACCTCTTAGCGCTTGCAATGAATCAGGTCTAATGCCATGGTTAATGACTAAAAAACCAAAGCAAAATCAGAGTAGACCAAGAGACTCATACTGACCATGGTCTATCCTATACACCACCGTTTGACCGTGGAGGCTACTGCCTGAAAGCTTATGACAGTTGATGAAAATTTGCTGAAGTAAGTGCAAGTATGGAAGTTAACACCAATGATAAATAGGGCTATAGGTGATTATTTAGCGAATAGGTTGATAATATATTATAGCCAAAGAACTTAGAGTAATAATTGTGGGCCACTCTCCCTACAAAACCCAAAGCTCCTTCCTGAGTGGTTAATTCAAATTATGCGTCTTAGAATTGAAATGTTATATAAGTATGAGGTCTGGAACTGGTAAAAATGAACTTGTGACTAGAAATGGTGAAACATCTAGCCATCAATTAGAGGTAGTACGTCATCTGATGAACCAATTTCAAAGTTAGATTAAAGCTTTGCGCAAGCAATGGATTGAAAGAATGGTCGAAAGTCTGTCTCTGCACAATAGGATACTGAGAATGGTTGTGCCTAAAAAACCTAGGTATGAAAGTTTCTTATGTTGAGTTGACTTTACATAATGGTGAATGTATATAGTGTTTAGATGAGTATGGCATCAAAATAAGGTAGAACACTAGAAATCTTTAGGTTTATATTTTTATTTTTGGTTCAAATCCACCATTCCTAACCTATATTGGACTTGACTCTTTGCCAACTTATTCATGACATTCATATATCATAATGAAACGTGTGAATAGTTTCAATATTCTTTTAAGAAATCACAATTGCTATGCTTTTTCATAAAATACGAACAATTTCAAGATAATAAGTACGCTGAATTTTTTTATTTTGACAAAATAAAAATAACTTATAAAAAAAACGCTCTAAACCCATTGGATCGACACTAAACCTGCAAAATCAAACTGTATTCGCCCATATTTTATCCGAACTCAAATACACTCGATCCGTATTTAACTTGTTTGCCAAATTGCTAGGTCTAGTGGAATCTGATGATAAGCAAATAGTTGAGAAGATACGAAATGGAATACAATAGAAGGTTCATCAAGATTTACTCAATAAGGACCTTTATAGGGTAGAGGCAGAAACTCTTGTTGAAAGTAAGTGACGATCAACAAGTTCAACAGGTCTTATGAGACGAAAAACAAAAGAAGCTTAGTTGAAGTAAAAGGATCAAATTTCTACATTTCACTATGCTATGCTAAAGTAAAAGAGGTACCAGAATGGGACTACAAGACAATTAATGTCACTTATTGACAAAGTTGATTAGATTGGTTACCATAATGTGTGGGGTTTTTAGAATTTGAAAGGTAATCTATGTGACTTTGCAAGTTGACATAAGGTACAAAAATCATGAAATTTATTCGGAAAAGAAACTAAATTTCTGTTTTTAAGAAGAGACAAAATCCTAGCTCCACAATGTCCGAGACGACGATGTCAAGAGGTCGCAGGGTCTAGAAGAGCAGCAAAGGCCGAAGGGGAAGACTCAGGAACAACTAAGGGTTAGACATTACCAGTTGAGGAAGCATGCAGTAGAATCCTACCTGAGGTTTTGTCCTCAACACAAACGTAAGAAGTGTCAAACATAACTATGCACTTGTTATCTTGACACAGTTGCTTAACAGAAAATAAATTATGCTTTAGGTGGGGAAAATGAAGAACATTCCTTAGGACCAGATGCTTATCGACTGTAGAAGCATAATGAGACCCTACATGTTTAGTTGGAAGTAGTGATCCATTCCCAACCTGAACATAAACAGTACCATTGTAAATAGATTTAGAAAATAAATTATCTTCATTAGGTGTCATATGAGAAGCAGCAGCCGAATCAGGATACCAAACTGATTTGTTGGCATAAACAGCATTGAAGGTAGCGAAAACAGGAACGGAGGAATATTGAGACGGGGTATAACTAGGGATTGCAATGGTGTAGGGAATCCCCGCCCCAAGTCGAGGCCCCGCCTCGCATTGGGAAAAAATCCCTGCTCCCAATGGGGATGGGGACGGGGATGGGGACATAAATAAATCCCCGAGTGGGGATGGGGACGGGGATGGGGCAAAAATTTACCCCCTCCCCATCGTCGCTTCCCTGCTTAAGGAAATATCCTATTCCTATCCTCGCTTCCCCATACCCGGTTGGGGAAAAACTCTCATCCAAGTCCCCGCATATTAATTTAAAATAAAATATGAGCCTTTTATTTGTGAACATAACGCTAATTTTATATCGGTACATGAAGTTTAAAAAATGTAGATTGTATGAACTTGTTTTGTATAATTTGTGTATTGCTAGACTTATATTGTATAAACTTGTTAAACTTTAATTTAGGTGAGATTGTAAATTTTAATGAAGTTTGTTGGAATTATATTGCATGGAGCCTACAAGAGCTTATTATACGATTAATTGGGTTAGGATTTAGGGATGGCAAATTGAGCTTTCATCCAATACTTGTAATAGTTATCACAAAGGAGGGAAAAAAATGACGGGTAAAAATCCCCGTTAGGACCTCGTCGAGGTTTAGATCCCTGCTAAGGATAAGAACAGGGGGATTTTTTTTCCCCACAACAGGGGATGGGGCGGGGACGGGGGACGGTGATCTTAACGGGGATGGGGACGGGGACTATGCCCCCCATCCCCAACCCACTCCGTTGTCATTCCTAGTTATAACACTAGGGACAACCTACAGTTGTATGCCCTTAGGCTAAGCAAACCCGACAGATAGCATTGGGATGAGAACCTAAGACCCCTTCAGATGAGCTGTTACCTGTAAAAACGTTGTTAGTACAAGAAGGAGATGAATAGTGAATACTAGACCATTAAAAAATAGAACCTAAGACCCCTTAAGATGAGTTGTTACCTGTAAAAACGTTGTTAGTACGAGAAGGAGATGAACAGTGAATACTAGACCATTAAAAAATAGTATTACCATATGCAGGTCCTGCAGGCACACTCCTAGAAGCAGAATGATGTTGATTCTGATTGGAATTGCGATTTCCGTCCCCTTGATTCTTATTTCTATTCCGATTGCTGTTGTTTCGTCCTTTCCCTTTGTCGCTGCCATAACCATAGCCACAATTATTATTACAGTTTGAAGCACCAGATTCAGTAGAAGCAACCGAAGTGGCCAAGGCTTGATGTTGCACATTGAGTACATACTTGGACTTTAAGAACTTAAGACACTGCTCGAAATGAATCAACTTGGAGCGAAGATCATCAAAAGTGATTAAATTAGTACCATAGGAAAGAGCAGTCACTAAGGTATGATAACCTTCATCCAAACCATTCAAAGTAAGCTGAACCAAATCAATGTCTGAAACTGGTGTCCCAATGGAAGCCAATGAGTGTGCAATATGTTTAATCTGTCTTAGATATTCCTCCGTACATTGTTTCGGATCTTTCGAAAGATTAGCTAAAGTTCTACGAAGATCCAGGGCTGAGCATGACTAGCAGTATTAAACTGCTGAGAAAGCCTCTCCGAAATTTGTTTCGAGTGAATTACATCATGCACCTTAATTAGTAATTTAGGAGAAATAGTAGCTAATAACCAAGATCTTATGAGTTGATTGAACCCAAACCAAACAGAATATGTGGGATTAGGATGTTGAACACCCAGAAAAATAAGAACATAGTTGAGTGGAGTTTTAATAGTGCCATCAAAAAATCCACCAAGTTGTTAGGTAACAAGAAAGGCAATAAATTGAGTTCGCCAAGACAGATAATCTTCCATAGCAGTAAGAACAGTCGTGATAAAATTCTTGACATTTAAAGAAAATAAGCTTGGATGAAAAGGAGGGGGATTACCACACATGTGAAACCACAATTGGAGAGGCAGGTTAGGTTGAAACGCAGAGAACCTAGGTGTAAACACAAATTTTGTGCCTAAAATAAATTAGACAAGAAATTGAAGAACAAATTTAATTTTGTATTGATGAAATATGTGTAGGTACAATCTCTGAATTTAATACAACGAAATAATCCTCTGATTCGATCTCCTAATGACTTGAGTATTCCGAGGGCATGATGCTTGATCTCGGTTGATGCAAATTAGCTGAAGAACTCTGAAGATTGTTCTTGATTTTGATATGCAAGTGGCTGATTGTAGTTTCTGAAGCTTGCAAGTCTTGATCTTTCTCACTTGGTAGCTAAATGCCTGCTTGCAGTCTGCGCTTCTGACTTCTGCTATGCTGAATGTTGAATGTAGTTGGTCAGATTAATCGATGCGAGGTCGCGGTTGCTTGAACTCAATCGATGAATTGGATGAAGAACTCTAAAATAGACTTCAATTTGAGGTTGTCGAAGATGTTAAACTAGCTGACTTTGATCTTTATTGCTTGGTAGCTGGATATCATCTGCAGTCTAAGCTCTGGAGCCTGTAGGATGTTGAATGTTGAGCACCCCTTTAGAATAAGGTGGAAGACCGCCATTTATAAGCTCTGCCAACTGAGGTTAGAGTCATGCTTAGGACCTAGGGCCAATAACTATTTCGTTATTTTTAAATAATGATAATAATTACTAATTTCTGCATCATCGACGACACGTGGCAGCTTTTAACTGACTGGATTTAATTTTGATCAAGCGAGTCCACCAAATTCAACATGACATATGGCAATTTGTGATTGGTCAATTTTTTACGCGTGGCACCATCTGATTTGTCGTAGAATTTTTTTCCTTCTACAAATGCCCCTCGAGAATCAGCCACGTGCACGAACTTCGAGTATGTGTTTTTTTTTAAAGCGGTTGAGTCTTGAACGCTTAATTGATGCAAATGATCAAAAATTCTAAGGGAAATTTGTTTTTATTTGCCAAGCATTTTTTTGACTTGACCCTTACGCGAATATTTTTTTTTGGTTTTCCTCTTTTTTTTGGTCTTTTGATATTCCTTTTGCTTTTCTTAGGCTCTTTTTTCTTATGGCCTCTTTGTTTTGTAGCCGCCCCTTTTTAGAGAACTTTAACTAATGCTTCCTTTTTTTTAGGAAGCTGCTAGATGGGCTATTCCCCCATTAAATCGTAAGTGAGGTCGACTTTTAAGACGGGAAATCATTTCCCCTCATAGATTCGACTCTTTGTAGGAAACTCCCTCACTTAATTTAGTTGGAGTCGACTTAGATTTATTCATTACCAATTAGATCGTGAAGTGAGGTCGACTTTTAAGATGAGGAATTGTTTCTCCCTATAGATTTGATTCTTCGCAGGAGACTTCCTCACTTAATTTTTTTGGTGTCGACATTGATTTCTTCTTTCTAGCCACGCCTCCTCCAATTAGATTGCGAAGTGAGGCTTACTTTTAAGATGAGGAATCATTTCTCTCTGTAGATTTGATTCTGCACAGGAGACTCTCTCACTTGATCTTTTTGAGGTCGACTTTGGATTTCATCTTTCTTTCCATGCCTCATCCAATTAGATTGCGAAGTAAGGTTGACTTTTAAGATGAAGAATCGTTTCTCATCGTAGATTTGATTCTTTGTAGGAAACTTCATTATTTAATCTAATTGGGGACGACTTGAATTTCTTCATTCCTACCGCGACTCCTGTAGTTAGATCGTGAAGTGAGGTTGACTTTTAAGATGAAGAATCATTTCTTCCCGTAGATTCGATTCTTTGCATAAGATTACCTCACTTAATCTAATTGGGGTCGACTTTGAATTTCTTCTTTCTAGCCATGACTTCTTCAATCAGATTTGCAAAGGCAAAGCTTTCTCCACTCAGATAGTGAATGTAGAACTTCTCCGGTCAGATAGCGACCACATTACTCATCTGATTAGACAGTGAAGATATTCAGACAATGAAGGTGTGTCACCTCCAATCATATAGTCAAGACGTGTTCTTCCAATCAGAAAGTGAAGGTTTGAGTCCTCCGTACAGACAACAAAGGCTTGACTCGTACGGTCAGAGAGAGAAGGCTTGGCTCATCTGATCAGGCAGCGAGCGCAACTGTCCCGATTAGAAAGTAACAACTTGGCTCCTTATATCAGACATATGAGGCATGACTCATCCAATCTGATAGCAAAGGTGACTTATCCGATCAGACAGTGCAGACTTGACTCCTTCGATCAGACAGAGACTTGACTTATCCAATCAGACAACAAAGATGACCCATCCGATCAGATAGTGTAAAGTTAACCTCTTCTATCAGACAGCAAAGGTGACTCTCCCGATTAAAAAGCAAAGGCTTGACTCATCCAATTAGACAGAGGAGGCATTCAAACTTTGTGATTGCTCCAATCATATAACAAGGTGAGGTTAACTTCCAAAGCCAGGGTTCGACTTTAAATAGGAGGTTGTCTACTTAAAGGAAGACGCCTACATTACCAGCACCCGACTTAAACGAAAAGATTGCTAATTTAAAAGAGGAAGCATATATCGCTTGTGAAAGAGGATGCGGCTTGCTGTTGCCCTCCAACTAGAGGGCATTCTAAAAGTTTGAAACAAGTTGGTAACTGTTTGAAGCATGTTTATACGATTTGAAAATGTGCTTAGTGACTTAGGAGTCAACACCTTTGACAAATGACTCGACAGTCTTTTCTTTTCATGGATGAGCGTCTTGGACTTGATGACTTGTGAGTCTTTAAGTTTCATAACTTGGAGCTTAGAACTTTGTTGATTTTGGAGTCTATAGCTTTGACGACTTGATAGTCTTTTAACATTGATATCTTGAGAGACTTGAACTTTGATAACCAGAGAATCCACTTGGTGACTTGGGAGTCAGTAATTTTGTTGACTTAGGAGTCTTGAAGAAACAATTTCGAAGTCCTATAAAAAATCAACTTGGAAGTCCATGAGATTTGTGACTTGGGAGCCTGCTAGGACTGACTTGGAAGTCGGAGAGTTCTATGACTTAGGAGTCTTTGCAATTTGATGACTTAGAAGTCTTACATTTTACTGACTTGACTGTCTGTTTCTTTGGTGTCTTTGACTTTAAAGACTTAAGATTCTATTACATCAATGATTTGAGGGTCAGTAAGGTTAACTTGAAAGCCTTTGAGAACTTGACAGTTAGCAACTTTGTTTGACTTGTGAATCTACCACTTAGATGACTTAAGATTCTCCAAACTTTATTTGAGAGCTTATGTCGTTGATGACTTGAGAGTTTACTACGTTGATGACTTGAGAGTCATTGAATTCACTTCAAAATATACAATTTTGTCAACTTGATAGTCTTTAGGCGACTTGGAAGTCTTTGATTTTGATAGCTGGAGTATTATGTAGGCGACTTGATAGTCTGTGCTAACTTGAGAGTCTAGAAGTTTGGACTTGGAAGTTTTAAGGGTGACTTGAGAGTTTGCGATGTTGATGACTTGAGAGTCATTGAATTCACTTCAAATTTTGTAATTTTATTGACTCGATAGTCTAATATAAGTAACTTGAAAATTTTTACATGTGACAACTTGGGGGTTTACGAAATTTGATGACTTCTTGAATGTGAATGACTTGATAATCTCTTACTTTACTGATTTAAAAGTCTGAAACTTTGACGACTTGGTAGTATATGAGAGTTTGACGATTTAGAAGTCTATAAAATTTGATGACTTAGGAGTCCTAAAAGTTTGACTTGGATGTCTTGGAGTTTATCAACTCAGAAGCCTATAAGGGCTGACTTAGAAGTCTTAGAGTTTGATGACTTGGGAGTCTACTAGTGTTGACTTGAAAGTCCATTAGTATTGACTTGGAAGTTTGAGAGTTCTGTGACTTGGGAGTCTTCGATATTTGATGACTATAAATGCAGGATTGACTTCAGAGTCCCATATGGTTGACTTCAGAGTCTCGCATGGTTGACTTCAGAGTTATAGAGTTCGATGACATAGGTGTTTGTAGAGGCTGACTCAAAAGTCTTAGAGTTTAGATGACTTGAAAGTCTAACATAAGTGACTTGAGAGTCTTTGAGCCTCTATAAGGAGTGACTTAAGAGTCTGTAAGTTCTTTGATGACTTAGGAGTCTACAGAGGTTGACTTGGAAGTCTGCCCCCCAAAATGCCAATGTTGGATCGTTGTCTTCCAAAGCACTTTCCAATATGATCATAATGAACGATCAATTAGATTCTTCAGCATCGTCTTCATGTAATATGATCTTTCCTTCTTTTACAAGTTGTAGTACTTGTCTTTGGAATGCTTTGCACTTCTCTATAGGATGACTGATGATCCTATTATATTTGCAGTATTTAGAGTCATTAGTTTTTCCAATTTCTTCAGGACGTCTTGACTTTAGGAGTTCTATAAGCCCTTTCTCAATAAGCTTATCAAACATTTTTGGTGCATCAGATTCAGAATAAGGGAATTCCTTCTCCTCAGAGCCTCTAAGCATGGAGTTTCTACTTCTTGACGATGTCACTGATTTATCATCATTGAATCTTCTTCCATAGTAGACAATTGTAAGCTCCATATCATAAGCTCGTGTTACTAATTCTTGGAATGTTTTAGGTTTGTTCACCTGCAATGCATAAAGAATATCTCAATCCATCCCTTAGGCACACATCTCAACAGTCAAAGATTCAGATAAATGGTCTTTACACTTTAGAGAGAGCACGCCAATGATTAATGTAATCGATGACTGACTCATTGTTCCATTGTCTTATGTTAGTCAACTCTGTTATGCTAACTACATGGCGTGTGCTGTAGAAGCGATTCAAGAACTCACTTTTCATTTGGCCCCAGCTATCAATGGACTCGGAGGCAATGCCTGTATACTAGTCAAATGCAATTCCATTAAGGGATCGCATGAACTATTTCATCAATTGATCACCTTCAGTGCCAGCGTTACTGCAAGTTTCGATGAAGTGGGCGATGTGCTGCTTGGGATTACCCTTGCCATCAAATTGGTTAAATTTGGGAGGTTAATAGCCATGAGGTATATGAAGCACATCGATCGTCTTTGTATAAGGCTTTATATACAAGTGACTCTTGTGAGACCCTCCCAACTGAGCCTTAATTGCTTTAGCTATCAAATTTTAAATTTGCTCAACTGACATTAAGCTTAAGGATGAATCACTCTTTGGTTTGCGTCCATCGTCAGACTCCTTGCTACGATTAGACTCTTTGCAAGAATCTTCATTGCTTAAGCATTGTTGAAAGCTTCAGACGTCCGCTTCCCCATCTTCTCTGCCAAATCAGTAATTTGTTTGCTTTGATGCTTGATTTGTGCATCTTTTTTTGCATTTTCCTTTGAGAGTTTGTTCAGAGTTGCCTTCACGTCTATCAATTATTCCTCCAAGTTGATAGTCTCTGTCACCATGACTGGTATGATGATAGTGTCAGAGAGTTCGACTTCAACTTGTGAAAAACTGAATCCCTTGAAGATGTTGGTGAAGAATCACTACTACCATATTCATCATCCTCCTCACTGAAAGGTTAAAAGGCCGGGTTGATGTAGGTTTGGAATTCATCCAATCCACACAATAGAGTCTTCCTTATATTAAAGATAGCAAGAGGCCTTAACTTCAAATTAAGAAGACAAGCAGTTCGATTGACTCAATCAGAAGGCAAGTTGGAGCCAAAGTTTTGAGTTTTGCGTGACTGTAAAGTGAGAGCCACAACTTGTTGCTTTAACGTGATGAAGGCAGCGGCTTTGGTCATGCTTCTAGTTATCCCCCTAGTGCCTTGATTGTCAAATGCAATACTAGCTTTGCAGATCCTTCGAATGTAGATCCGATAATCTCCTTCTTCGAAGATTGAAGAATGGCGTTCTTGGAAGCCATTTCTTTTTTAAGGGAGTATAGAACTTGTTCACTTGGAGAAAAAGATGAGAAGTAGAGAAGTCCCACCGAGCGTGCAAATTTGTAAACCCAAATTTCGTGCCTAAAATAAATTAGACAAGAAATTGAGGAGCAAATTTAATTTTGTATTGATGAAATATGCGTGGGTACAATCTCTGAATTTAATACAATGAAATAATCCTCTAATTCGATCTCCTAACGACTTGAGTATTCCGAGGGCGTGATGCTTGATATCAATTTATACAAATCAGCTGAAGAACTCTGAAGACTGTTCTTGATTTTGATATGCAAGTTGCTAATTGTAGTTTCTGAAGCTTGCAAGTCATGATCTTTCTCGCTTGGTAGCTAGATGTCTGCTTGCAGTCCGAGCTTCTGATTTCTGCAATACTGAGTGTTGAATGTAGTTGGCCAGATTAATCGATGCAAGGGCAAGGTTGCTTGATTTTGATCGATGAACTGGATGAAGAACTCTAAAGTAGACTTTCATTTGAGGTTGCAGAAGATGTTAAGCTAGCTTACTTTGATCCTTATTGCTTGGTAGCCGGATGTCGTCTATAGTCTGAGCTCTGAAGCCTATAGGATGCTGAATGTTGAGCTCCCCCTTTAGAATAAGGGGAAGGACCCCTATTTATAGACTTTGCCAGCTAGGGTTAGAGCTGGGCTTTGGGCCTAGGCCAATAACTATTTTATTATTTTTAAATAAAGAAAATAATTACTAATTTCTATATCATCGACGACACGTGGCAGCTTTTGACTGGTTCAATTTAATTTTGACCAAGTGAGTCTACCAAAGTCAATGTGACACATGGTAATTTGTGATTGATCAATTTTTTACATGTGGCACTATCCGATTTGTCATAGAAGTTTTGCCTTTTACACCGAGCATTAAGGAACCAACTAAGATCGGAGGAAGGTTGGTTGACGGTGGCAGGGGACGGGATGAAGTGAACGGAGTATGGTCGAGCAGAGTGTAACCGTGCGGTAGAGGCACCATTGACCAAGGAACAGACGGAGAACCCATGCCAAAGGAGGGTATGGCGCTTAAGGACAGAGGCTGGGGAACACCGTGAAACTGGGTAGATGAGGCAGTGAAGGGCGACAGTTGCAGCAGAGGAAAAGACAAGACAATAACGGTGCAACAAAAGGCTTAATGAAAGAACATAAGGGGGTGGAAGGGATGGGTGGAGGAGATAGGTCGCATGTGGGAACACCAGAGAATGGAAGAGGAGTAACCGGAGAGGACTCACTGGTCGACATTGGCTAGGTGGGTGAGGCTCGGCGACTAGGGTCCAAAAAAGAAGCATGAAAAAAACTAGTGTTACTTAGAGAGGAAGAGTCACGGCTTTGCCCCAATTGGGGAGCCTAGCACTGTATATATACCAATCAGGGAATACAAGAGTTTTGTCCTCTATACACTATTAAAAGTAACTGATTAATAAATGTAGTCATTGACTAGGTCTTGTTCACCATGTGAGGTAAAGTTAGCTCTTTTCTCCCTTGATTGCTATAAAAGTCCTCACAAAGTTAGCTTTAGGATTCAATTTTTTAAAACATGTTAAGGATATTGTGCTATATGATACAACAAGTGCTATTTTGGACTTTTTTTTACAAGAATGGGAAGCTGTTGAAAGCCATTAGCAATAGCTTGATTGCTCTTGTGCCAAAGGTACTTAACTCTAAATTGACTATAAAGCTATGACTAGTAACTCATTGTAATATCCTATATGACGTCATTACTAAGATAATATGCAATGGGATTAGGGAGGTTTTGCTGACTTTGTTTGACATAAATTAGAGTGCACTTATACTGGAAAGGCCAATTATGCATAATATTTTGATTGGTAAGGATCTAGTGAGGATGTATAACAAAAAGACATTTATGTGTATTATGAAGAAAAGCCTATGACACTATCTTGTGGGAGCTTTCAAAGCTATTGTTGATTGCATTAGGCTTTCCAAAATGCTTTGTTGAAAGAGCTATGGTATTTATGGCCTTTGCGACCTATATAGTTGCAATGAACGGTAATTGCTATGGTTTCCACCGAAGTGGTACCGGTTTTGGAGAAGGAGAGTCCCCCTTGCATATTGTCATCATAATGGGCCACCTTAGTAGGGCTATATAGGTCGCAACCTAAGCACCTCAGTTCAAACTTCAACCTTTGTTTAAAAAGGTTCAAATGTTTCGTCCCTACTTTGCAAAAGATACATTTTTATTTTACGAAGCAAAAAAGAGAGTGCAACTTGTTTAATGTCTCCCTTTACACACTTCTCTGCATGTACTTGTTTAGAGGCTAATCCACACAAATTCCATATCATAATAGTTGGTGCTTTAGAAGATATAATAAAGGAATTACTAAGAATATCTAGTTTCTAGCAGAGGTGTTTATCTTTTACGTACCCTTGGAGTACGAGTGAAGCCAATCAAACTAAATAAGAAATAACTGTAAAGTGATAGTTGATAAGATTTAGTGCTAGAATCAGAAGCTGACCTACTTAAAGTTTGATTTGTATTAGAAAAATTGAACTTCTCAGCAGTGTTATGATGAGTTTGATGCTTATTGGGGGAAAATGTTTATTCTACAGTAGCATGTGGTTAAATCGATTACAAACCTCTATGGGAAATTCTTGCAGGGGGAGGGGAAAAAACCTTCTCCAACAGCCTAGGATATTAGTTGCTTGCTTAAGTTAGAGAGTGGATTTGGTATTGGAAATGTAATTAACTAAAATATTAAAGTACTTTCCAAGCATGTTTGGAATACTAGAATACTGAAAGAATCATTACGGCCTAGTTAGGCCCAACACTATTAGTTGAAGAACTTTGCCATAAGGTCATGCGGTGTTAAGTAAGATAGCGACTGGTATTGAAGGAGATTGCTCAAGTTTAGAGACAAAATGCAAGGTGCTTTTAATGTGCAACAAAATACATGGATGTATGATAAAGACTAATGGATTTCAAAAGGCTACATGTGGCTTAATGCAGCAAATAATAGGATGTGGTTGCATGCTCTACTGTTGAATAGATTAT
>NCQV01073123.1:475-21203 GCA_002740545.1 Lophocereus schottii
AGATATAGGCATAGGTTCTTACACAAAAATATCTCGAACAGAAGCATGAAATTTATCTCCGCATAAATATGGTTAAAGCATAGAATACCAATCTTTCTCATGGAACCATATCATATATAGGGACATGAAAATATTTTATGCCCCCAAGAAAATAAACATTAGATTTTATATGTTTCACAAATTTAAAAATTAAAATAAATGTTATCAATAAAATCTATAATGCATATACTAGTAGCCAAAAAATAAATTTCTATATTACTCATGTGTATGCTCAAAAGGCATATAAAACTGTTAGCCATTAAAAACCTATCATCTGTGCTCATTTTATAATTAATGTATGATAATTCAGAAGGTACAGTATAATCTAGTTCATGTGAAAATCCAATGTAAGTTGAGTCATATGACCAACGCCTAAGATCATAAAAATTATGTAGTCATGGAGATAACAACATATTAGAAATACTCTGTATAGATCAACCTCTTTTTCGGCCTTGATAAAGATAATTCATTCTATGATGTCAGGTATAGGGGCAAGGGACATGTACCATTAAGAACTCATTATATCTCCCCCTTATTTTGTGCCAAAGCTATTATAACATAATTTATATATCAATGGCATATTGGTTGATAAAATTATCAAAACTATGAGTAATATATTGGATAAGATGTACAAAAATTGTATGGAAAATGATAGTATCATATTTATATTTTAAATAATATATGCAATTTGATGAATAAAGGTATAAGATCACAAAAGTTATGAAAATATTGAGTATTAGGAATATACGATATTTCTTCCTTGTAATATCAAGATCATGTTAATTAAGATGACTGGTTTAAGTGTTCAAGTCAAGAAGACAAAGCAAAACTAATCAGACTTTTCAAGCATGCATGGAACAATATATATGCGTGGACTATTGATCTCTGTCTCCCCCTTAATATAATAATTATTAATAAATATAGCAAGGGAAATTATTTACCTTAATTTTCATAGATAAAGTGTTACCAGTAATAGGACTTCAATAATTTCTTGAACACCAAATTTTGAATTAAGGTTTTTTTGGGGGGCCTCAAGCATTAAGTTCTCCTATGTAACGCCACCAGGCCCTAAAGCTAGGAGTATTACATTTTTCTCAAATCCTACTTAACTTCTGGGGTGAAACGGGCATAGTTTCCCCTAAAAACTAATCATTTTACAAGCTAAAAGCCTTATAATAAATCCCTGCAATCAATGGAAGCGTAAAGAACTCTAAAATAAGTTCAATGGCTATACGCCGGAGTTCATGACTCAACGAGCTGCTCGCTCGAAGTACATCAAACTATGTAGTTCATTAATAAAGAAGAAATAAAAGATATAACTCAGTGGTTCATACAACCAGAGTACTAGGGTTTACATCTCAAAACGTAACTAACTTCAGCTAAAAAGACAATTGAGAAATTAGATGGTTGGCTCACATGGCCGTATAGAGTGACTCCTAAACCGAATGCACTACATGAACTAGAATACCTGTTTACATACATTTACAAACTAAGAATACATTCTATAACATCATTAATAGCAAGACCACTTCACTATGGGCATACTTAACTCCCCTTTAAGCAACGGTAAACTTTCATTTCGGCATAACTGAATCGACTTCTACCTGTTATAAAGAAAACCAGGGGAAAAAAGAGAAAGAGTAATGGGCTGAGCAACGACACACTCAGTGAGTATTCCCCAATCCCTTAAAACCAAAACCGTTGCAGGCAGTAATACTTTTAATAGTCACATGTCACGTATTAATGTATTACTATCATATTAGGTAATCATAGTCCCCAAGGACGGATCATTACCCATAAATCTCATTCTAACCACTCCAATCCATTTCTAGGTCCCTGAATGACCAAATTTCTTTACTAACAAGTACTAAAATACAAAAGCAAGCAATGAGGGCTAAGCACAAAACTTTCTTTCATAGGTTATGCACATTTAAATCTTAAATGTTTGATTCACTAGGGACGTAGCCATGTCTTACTTGAGTTTCATTCAAACACTCATTCATAAAATAAGCATATGAGATGCTTAGAGAACTTCCTTTCTTCTTTCTGAATGATAGAGAATTTCCTTAATTCTCAACTATAGGCTATGTGATATAACACGTGATTTTTTCCTTGTCTATCCAATTCACTTGCACTTGATGCTTAAATAAATGAAGTAGAGATTATGAGGAGCTTTCTTTCACAAAACATACACATTTAAACTCATATGCTTGATGCATTACAAGGATATGGCCATGCTATACTCAAAATTTCATTCATACTGTACTTAGAATCTTAATCACAAGATATGCACAAGAATCTTTCTTTCTCTTTTTCTGAAAACACTTTACTTACCTCTTGAGGCTCAGACAAACTCTTTTCCTAGTCTCTTAGGGGCTCATATTCTTTAAAAGAAATGTCTTTCATATTGGTCCTATAATGACCCTTATAAGCTTTTCACATTTCATTCAATTTGGCCTCTTAATGGTCCTTAAATCTTTCTTTTTCTTGAAATACTTAAAATGGTAAAATGCCAAATGCTTTTCTTTGTTTATTAGGAAAATACTTCTGGCATAAGAACATTAAAGGCTGCTGTTTGGGAGAGATCTAATCTTAACCCCACAGTGAGACTTAACGCTCATGCTCAAGCTCTTGGTCCCGAGATGGCTACATATAACAAATTGGACCATTGCCCTCGTCGGAGTCTTCTAGGGTTTCCTAGTACTAGGACCGTTACCCTCACTCCCATCATTCATATTATATTGTCCAAAACACAATATCTTAGCCAATTTAAAGCGTATGGCCATAGTGGCTATTATGTTTGCTGCCTCTCATAGCAAAATCCTTTTTCTTACAAGGCACTCTTTTTTTATTTAAACTCCTTAGGGATTCCCTCGTTCTATCAGGTTCACTCCCAAAACTGTTTTTGCATAGTTACAATAGGCTATCGATCGGTAATAGTTATGGCAACTATCAGTTACAACCACAAAAACCTTCTTTTTTAAACTTACCCTCACTAGCAAGATGAAACTTAATGACATAAAGGGAAGGGGTCTGCATGTAATACATTCAAACTCAGCAGAATAAGCCACACATGGCCTCGCAATCCACATGATTGCAGTCAATCGCAACTCAGGCTCCCTCCCCACACAACACCAATCACAAAGAACCTCTAAATTCTCATTAGTTCATCCTCAAGCCATCCAACTACCAACTTGGTTTCATTTCTATAACCATAGCATAACATTCATAAAAATCACAAAGAATGTGTAATAGCAGCATTTAAACTTACCGAGCAAGCAACGTCTAATCCGCGGCACATTACGATATCCATAATTAAATAATTACATGTAACATTAACTTAAATAAGGCCTTTGGTGAGCTATAATGAACTAATAAAGCATCAAACCAACTATGCATTCATAATTCATAATTAAAGAATAAGCATGCCAAACCTATGTCATTTTCATACATAAACTAATCTAAATAACAATTTCGATTCTGTTTTAATTAACCAAGGTTACTAGATCATTTCAAAATCATTGTGAATTACCTAATTAGCATGCCTCGCTTTTAAGGCATTCCTAGATTGCCTCAAAGACATTTTCAAGCAAGGATTAATTAAATTATCATGCTTCAATTTAAAATGTTCTTAGATCGTTTCATGGACACTTTCAAGTAGAATTAACTAAAATAACAAGCACCTATTTGGAGCATCCTTAGCTTATTTGGAAGTCTCTTATAAGCATGGATTAACTAAACTAACATATATTGATTCAAAGCATTATTAGGTTATTTTGAAGTCACTTTCAGGCATTAATTAACTAAACCTAACGCATATCGATTTGAAGTATTCTTTACTCGCATACACCCAATTTTGCTAAATACGAAAGCCACCAATTCTGACAATTTCAAACAGCTTACTTTCTACCCTAACTAAACAGATTCTTCTAACCTATTTTAAGCATCATATTCATACATATAATTCAGGTCAAATCTGGCAGTTTGGGTAGCAGCTAACATGCATTATCTCAAGCGATATTAGTTTAAATATAACATGCATAATCAGTCGTCGTAATTCCAATTAATCTAACAAATCCTAAATTGACATGCGTCACAACTTAAGGGATAAAACATTTTTGAAATTACTAATATTTAGGAGGCGAGAAACACCTACCTTGATTCCAAGCTAAGGACTCGATTTTGGGTTGATTGGGCTGATTTGAAGCTGAGCCATCACTCCTGCTCCTCGTGCTATTGCTACTACTGTGCTATCCTTCTTTGTCCCTCTCTCAGCTTCAATTTCTGGTCATCAAAATTAGGCCAAATTGCCAATTGAGGTGGTCATCATGATGGTGTTGACCGTTAAAAACCATAGCCCTTAGACTCCGACCCTGGCTTGCGTAGCCCTTGGCTCGAGCCCGTTAGTAGAGACACGTCAAGTTGGTGGCCACCGCTGAGCCTTGCCATTGCCTAACCGCTACTCGATCCTCTCTCTGCTAGCTTTCTCGCTCTCACTTGTTCTATCTCTCTCTTCGCAATGGTTGAGTTAGGTTGGCAGAGGAGACGTAGGGCTGCTTGTAAATGGGCGGCCCCGGTGTGGTGCCGTCGCCGCCGTCGCCTAGCTGGTCAGCCCCCTTCTCTCTGCCTCTCGTGTGTCTCTCTGTAATGGTTTCACGGGGGTCGGGTAGCAGAGAAGCCCCCCCCTTTTTTCGTGTGTCTTTCCCCCAAAATTAGAAAGGGACTTCAGCCCCTTTTGTTCCTTTTCCTTTCTCTCTCTCTTTTTTTTTTTTGGTATTCAATTGCTACTACCACTCAATTCCCAATCCCAAATTCGTTAACGCTCAGTCTAGGTTTGGCTTGAAACGTTCTAAAACCAGCGTCCTAACTAAATTCAAGAAACGACTAAATAACTCGAATAATGATTTTGAAGGTATGTGTCCGAAGAATTTTCTAAATAATTAACGCTAACAATAATAATATAAATAGCAACAAAATATTCTTTTAAATAAATTATCAGTCACATAGAAACATAAATAATAATTGAACTTATATAGTTAATAAAAATGCAAATTTTGTAATGTAGAAGGCAAGGCAATCAGTTTAACGTAAAATAAAGAACGCAGGTCTTACATCTTACAAAATAAACTTAAACTTTTCTCAAAGCCCTTTTGAAAAAATTTGGGTCCATCAGTGTCTACCACATTAAGTGGTCTTGTTCCCTTTGGAATCCAAACCTGAATAGTTACATGTTCTAGCATCCTTTTTATATGGAGTAGATTTAACAAAGAAATTCTCATAAGTATTTTTTTTTGTTGGAGTGCTTATATCCAATTGCTTCTTTGGTAAAGTATGCTCTTTCGCTACAAAGTAGCTTGTCCAAATTTTCTTATCCTTTTGTGAATTTTAAGACTATTTTGTGATCTCTCTCTCACTTGGCATGCAACTCCATATTTTTATTTTCCAAACTCTTAACTTTATCATGAAGATCATTGTTCAATTTTTGACGAGCTATGTTTGTTTGATTTAATTCTCGAAGATTTGTCTTCAAATCTTTATATTTAGATAGATATCTTTGTTCTAGTTTAGTAAAACTGACTAAAGCATTAATTGATTCTTCTTTAGAGCATTCATAAAGAGTTGATATATCTACCTCATCACTACCTTCATACTCAGGTCTTTCCTTGCCTTGTACTCACTAAGCCATGAGACAAATGTTGGCAGTGTATTCTTCATCACTTTCACTATTACTTGTTTCGCTATCACTTTAAGCAACGATGATTGCTCTCTTGTTGTCTTTCTTTTTGGATCTCCGTTTTTCTTCCATCTTTTGGATTAGTGGACAGTCCTTCGACAAGTGTCCTCGCATACCACATGCATAACAAGAACTAACATTAGTATTGTTTTTATTAAAAAACTTACCTTTGGAGGATTTCCATTTATTTTTGATGTAGATCCTTTTAGGTTAAATTCTCTTCTTTAGTGCTATTTTGTTAAGACCTCGAACAATCAATGAGAATGCTTCTTCATCATTGTCATTGGATTCTTCATCGTTTGAAGTGCAATCTTCTTTTATGCCTTTTAGACCTACTCCTTTCTTCAAACTTTCTCCTTCATTATCCTCGAGATGAATCTTATGTGTCAAGAGCATTCCTAGAAGATCATCTAGTTCCAGCTTCTTGAGATATTGAGCTTTCTTAATTGCAGTAACCTTTGGTCTCCACATCTTCTTTTCGAAGACACCAAAGGATCTTTCTCGCCATTTCTTCATTTGAGGAGGTCTTACCAAGCGGCTTCAAGTTGTTAGTGATGTTGGTGAACCTAGTGAACATGTCTTTTATCGATTTGTTTGTCTGTATTCTAAACAGTTCATATTGATGTACGAACATGTTCATTTTTGTTTCACGGACTTGACTTGTCCCTTCATAAGTGACTATCAATTTGTTCCAAATCTGTTTAGTTGTATCACAAGAAGACATTTAATTGTATTCTTTAGCATCTAAACCACAATAAAGAATATGTTTAGCTCCTGAATTTTTAGTAAGTTTATTCCAATCATCACTAGTATATTGATCTTTTGGTTTATCAACTTCTTCTCCCTTATCATTTTTTATCTTAGGAATGGAATAGGGTCCACTGCTCACAATCTCCCATAGCTTTATGTCCATAGATTCAATAAACATCTACATATCATTTTTCCAATTAGAAAAACTAGTTGCTTTAAATAAGGTGGGTCTAATAGTAGATCGACCTTCAATATTGACATCTTCTGAAAAGGCCATGATTGTTACCTACTTGACTATTAACTCAAAAGAAGTGTGGGACTGGCTCTGATCCAATTGAAGATTCAGATCGCCCTAAAGGGGTGAATAGGGTGATCGTAAAAAACTTAAAAAATTAAAGTTGAAAGCAAATGCAGATATTAAATAGAGACAATGTGCAAAGATATTTTAACGAGATTGGCCAAGAGTTATCCAACTCTAGGATTCAATTCTTTACTTCTTTTATTAAAATGAATTCTTTAATAATCTCTCATAGCCACCCCACTCTAAACATCCCAAACACTTAAACCAACCTCTTGATTTAAGTATAGGGGAGTTGACCTCACAACTCATAAATTCACTCCTTAATAAAGAACAATTCCTCACAATCTCAATTTTATCTCAAAACAAAGTTTAGAACAATAGGTCAATGTGTAAACTCAATGCTTTTTCAACTTTCTTGGATGCTTTGCTCTTGCTCTTATGGCCTCACTTTATAGGCTTAGTAACTGAGACATCAATTAGCCAAGCAAGCAAGCTTCTACCTAGGACATTCTGAATCTCATTTTAGGCCCTTGAAATATGGTCTGCAGATTCTTTTTTATTTTTTGAGCAAATTTGTCACAGTAGATGTTGACATGAAGCTGCAACATGATCTTTTCTTTGCTCTTTTAATGTAGATAATGCTAGTAATCATTTAGAATCAAATAAAATAACAAGTGATTAGATTTTGATTAGGATGTCATCATTGTTTCACATTTTTGATATTGTTTTGCAAATCCATATTATGTCAATGATTCTTATATAGTCTTATTGGCATAATTAGTAGAATAGTTCATCATCTTAGTGAATTTTGTAAGATCAAATCGTATACTTTTGTCATGGCAAGTGCAATGAGAATAAGCAAGGTGATCTATATGATTCATAAAATTTAAAATTCAAATTTGAAAAAGCTAGAGTATATTTTTTAATCAAATAAAATCCATTGATTTTGAATGAAACTTACATATATTTCTATCCATAAACACATATTTGGTTAGACATCTTAATCCAATCTAATCTGCTAATATTATTCATTTAGTTATATGGATAAATATCAATAGAAAGTAAATATTCAATTTTTTATCATATCACTTCTATTAATAATTAATCAAAGCTTTTCGTCCAAGACATAAACTATTCAAGTGCTAAACCCACGTGTTAATCAAACACGTAACCAATTTGATTAATTGGACCAATAAGAACGTTATATATGAAATTGACAAATAATGTAAATATTCACTAAACGACTATTTCATATATAATTATTATCCACATTGCTCATCATCATCAAAATCATTATATGACTCTTATGTAACGTTTGATTAGATGTAATCAATCTTATAATTTAAATAAGTTTATAATTGTGTTTTCATTACCTTGTTTGCTTGCATAAGAGTATTACAATAAAAGGACTATCTTAGTATTATGATTATCATAAACTAAGTAATCATGGTTACATTGCAAAATTGATTGCATTACATTATCAATACATTTCATTTAACCAAACATTATATTATAGTCAACATGAGGGTCATGATTTTTGACTACAGCAGCCAATCGGAGAATCTGAGGAGAGAGAATGAGGAGCCAGAGACGATCTAGAAACTTCGGCTATCAGATGTAGCAACAAATTGGAGTTTTCTTTTGGTCCCAAAGTCTCAGGCTTGGCAATGAGACAAAAAGAATGACTTTCTCAGTTTCTTTCTTAGCAATTAGGTGCTCAATTTTTTTTAAAAAAAAAGAACCCTCCTGCTTTCACATTCTTTTGCACACGGCGTACAACTGAGACAAACATAAGCCGCGACGAGTTGTTCATTCCTCGCATAAAATTTGACGGACCGAAAATTTTATTAGTTTAGTTTTATGTTATTAAAAATAAGATTCTTAATTATTTATTATATTTTTATTTTTAATATGAGTGCGTAATTTATGTACTTAGTTCAAGCCATCTGAAACTATGCAATATTAATTATTTTGAAACAAGATTTGTGGCTTGTTGTCTTATTGATGAATTCATAATTATATAGTGATTTGTGCTTATTGTTGATGATATTTATGTTAGATTCATTAGAACGCATGCTAAGTAATAAATTCATATGTTAGTTTAAAAGGCTTAAATACATAAAAGTCATAGGTTTTTAGACATAAGTATCACCCTAATTAATTGTGAATAACCCTTATCCTCTCTTTTAATTAGAAAATTGTTATAGATCCATATTAGACCGATTCTTGGTAAGTTGGTTACAAGGTACTAGATGAGATTTCTCTAATGTTCAATGTTTTAATTTGATCAAATTTTTGTGTTGGTGCTACAATTATAAAAACTAATGGGTTTAAATTAGGATTGGATCTAAGTGAACCTAAAACGAATAAACAATAGGCAAGTTCGGCTGGGGCTTGTCCTTTATAGTCTAGCTCATGAATAAATCAATTTGTGTGTTAACGACAAACAGTCAATTGCATGGTGGATGTAGATTATGCTAAATGCGTCCATTATGTTGCTAAATTTGATAATTATTTGTTTGAATTTCAGTTTATTTCTTTAGTTGGTCAAATTTGCTTTTAAAGTGTTAATCTTGATTATTAAATTTCATTACCTCCCCTAAAGAGAAGCCTTTTTTGGCGTACCTAGGTAATTGTTTTTAGATTACTTAGATTTTGAGTTTCATTGTGGTTTAATTTTTTGATTAACTTTGTGTTCTAATTTAGTTAATTTTTACTTACGTCTTTGACTAAATATTAAAGTTTGTTTCTTTGGGGTAAGTTTGAGTTTTAAGTCACTTTAGGGTTTAGTGAGGGTCTTAATATGTATGGAATAATTTTTAAAATTTTTGGAATCTATTTGATAATGTTTTAGAATATATTTTTAGACATGGTCCCAATTTATTAGTTCGTTATTTTGTTAAATTCAAAAATTAAATCTTTTAATTTGTTTTTTAATTTTTGGAGTTGGTTTGAGTATAAAAAAGTAGATTTTACATTCTGGTTATTTTTATTCTTAATTTTTCATGTCTATTTTGTTCTAGGGTATCATTTACTTATTTTTGGGATTTTAGTTTCTATCTTGATTTTATGTAGTATTTTATTATTTTATTTTTTTCAAAATAATTAAATATATCAATATTTGAATTAATTTAAATTCAGCCCATATTTTTAGTTTGGATAATTTTTCGTAATTTTATATATCAGTTTTTTGGTTTATTATTTTATGTTTCATTTGTCATTTTCTATTTTTAATTTTCTAGAATACTGAGGTTAGATATTACAATTTTTACTTCTATAACTTGAAGTCGAATAATTTGAGGTGTAGTGAGTCAATTTTCCTATTTTTCCTAACTCAAATTGGTTTGTTTTAGCAATTAAAAGAAAAGGTAAAAAAATATTAGAGTAATAAATTTAATTAGATTTAAACTTGCATACTATTGCAATCTTTCCTGGTGGGATCGACTCTTACTTACTTGCACTATAAATCTTATTTATAAATCAAAATAATAGTTTAATTTATAACTCTACGATAAGTGTTAAAGTAGAAAGAAAGAATTTGCGTTTGGAATTCCTACCTGGTAGCTACGGTGGTGGTAGTCATTTTAGGTGGCTCGGTGGTGGTGGGTAGCAACAATGGTAGTGGTGGGTGAAGAGAGAGACATAAGAGTGGGTGACGACAAAGGTGGTGGTCAGGAACAAGAAGATAGGGAAGCAACAACAAGAATGGGGGAAGATGCAGTATAAATCTTATTATTATTATTATTATTATTATTATTATCATCATCATCATCATCATCATCATCATCATTACTAATTTATTAATTAATTAATAAATTGCTATAGTAGGCCATGAACACATTCAAAAACCTTATTAGCTTTAGCAGTGTAAACCTTGCTACTTGAGGCTTTCCTCTTTTTTTCCCTTGTTTTGTTGGACCTTAAACGTATGTCATAATGTGCCAAATTGCTAGAAACTAGATCAAGTTACAAACATTGGCAATGTTTGTGAGGATCATATGGTGTGACTTTGAAAGTGGGAATGAGAATCGATTTTAAACCTAATTCATTGTTTTGTATCTAGTATTAGAATTTTCAATAAAATTATGACACTAAAAAATGTACTTTAAAAATAAACAAATATGTTCACAATGTACTTTAAAAATAAACAAATATGTTCACAATTAAGCATCTAATTGGTTTTTTTTTCTTCCTATTTTCTTAGCTCATCTTCCAAGCCCCCTTCCCACACTAAATTTGCAGGAATCAGAGTCTTTTATTTTCAATTTGAAGGCATATGTTCTTGAAACTTTTACTCCCACATATTGAAGATGACAATTGATACATTTTATATTAGTACCACTCCCACACTAGAAACTGTCGCATATCAAATGGGCTATCTCAGTGAGTGCGTGAAAACAAAAATGGCTGGAGAAATAATAGTTTTGGGATAAATTGATGAATGCACGTCCAGGAGGAGCTAGTTGAGATAGTCATGTTGCCATGTTGGTTTCTGTTACTTAGAGCCTTAAGTTTGAGTCCTGTAGATTGGTTGGGAACCAATATTTCCTGTGATGAAAAATGGGTTGAACATAAGAGACATTATTGGCTATCCAGACCTACTAATTGCGTTGGGAATAGCATCAAGCCAATAAGAATCACGCTTACCTAATAAAAAAAACAAGGGATGGAAAACAAAACCCATCATAAAGACTTTAAGGAGGCATATCCACATGAAGAGGAAGCATGAAAAAGGGACTTTAGGTTTACCGTTTGGTTGATTTCCAGTCTTGTAACCAAAGTCGAAGAAACAGCCCATGTTGGTATTATTTTCCTTTAGAACGCAGCAACCCAGGCATTCAAAAGACAGGACTATGCCCACTTAGGGAAGAAAGGGAATACATTATATTGCTATTTGATCACGCCTACTCGACATAATGCTTTAGCCCCACAAAAAGCACATGACCTGATATCAAACACAGCGCACAAACTTAGATTCTTCGTTGGATTAGGGCAGCAGAAGACATTGCTGGGAAGTAGGAAATGTTGACATTGAATCTTTTCTAGAATGAATCAAGAACATGAAGGGATTTGAAACAAGAAGTAATAACTCTTTACTAGATTTCATTATGTTCAAAATCATGTATGAATACGGAGAGATAAGAATATATATACAAAGCAAAAGGAATATGCTAACAAACTGTGTAACTAAGTTGTTGAGTTGGCATGTGGGCCAGCTTATTTAACAGCTTGACTAACTAACTCTAACACCCCCTCAAGTTAGAGGGTGGACGAAGGGAAACCCCCAACTTGCCAAGAAGATTATAGTGCTGTAACCCAGGGCAAGGTTTGGTGAACAAGTCAGCAAGCTGCTCGGTAGTCTTGGTGTAAGATAATGAAATCAGCCCTTCATGGAGCTTTTCTCTGACAAAATGGCAACCTAATTCTATGTGTTTTGCTCTTTCATGGAACACAGGATTTTTGGCAATGTATATGGATGCTTGACTGTCACTTTTGAGTGGAACCGGAATGACAGAAGGAACCTGTAATTCTGAGAGAAGCCTTGTTAACCATGCAAGTTCTGCTATAACAGTCCTCATGGACCTATGTTCTGCTTCAGCAGAAGGGAAAGCTATAGTGGGCTACTTCTTTGACTTCCAAGAAAGGGGACTATCACCCGTCATGATGAAAAAACAACTAACTGACCTTCGAATTCAAGGGCATTGTGCCCAATCTGAATCATAGTATGCTGCCAGGCTTTTCTTTGTCATTAAAAAATAAACCTTGAGAAGGATCCCTCTTGATGTATCTCAGAGTGTGTAAGGCTGCATTCGTATGGAATTTGGCTGGTGCTTTAAGGAATTGACTCAAATATTGCACTGAAAAGGCAATATCTGGTCTAGTATTGGTGAGGTAGTTGAGTTTCCCTACTAACTTTCTGTAACATGTAGCATCCACAGGAATGGGCTCTGCTGAATCTTCTTTAGACAAAAGCCTTAAAGGACATTTGGTGGCTGGACCTACGTCATAGCGAAACTCCTGTAGCAAGTCTATGGCAAATTTCCTTTGAGTTAATACTAGTTCATGGGGTACTTTCACAATCTCCATCCCTAGGAAATAGTTCAACTCTCCTAGGTCTTTAATCTTGAATTTGCTGTCAAGAAAAGCCTTTAAAGCCTTAACATCTTTAAGTTTATTCCCTGCAACCACAATATCATCTACATAGACAACGAGTATCATAATAGAATTCCCCTGCTGTTTACAAAATAAAGAATAGTCATTCTTTGAATGTTGAAATTCGATGTCTCTGAGAGTATCTAATAGCTTAACATACCATTGACATGAGGCTTGTTTTAGCCCATATAGTGAGTTTCTCAGCTTACAAACTATATTGCTAGAAGGGATGTCTAATCCTTGGGAAGGTGTCATGTAAATTTCTTCATCCAAATTCCCATGGACGAAACCATTGTTAACATCCATTTGATATATGCGCCATTTCTTTTTTACTGCAGTTGCAATGAGACTCCTTATGGTAGTCATCTTAACCACTGGTGAGAAGGTTACAGTAAAATGCACTCTTTCTCTCTCTATAAATCCTCTTATTACAAGTCTTGCTTTGCAACTTTCAACACTACCATGTTCTTTATATTTGATTTTGTATACCCACTTACAACTGATGGGGTTCTTTCCTACAGGCAATGGTAATAACTCCCAAGTGTTGTTGGTTTGGAAAGCTATAAATTTCTACTGCATAGCTACTTACCATTTTGGTTGTGAAGCTGCTTCTGCATAAGAAGTGGGCTCCTTATAAGAGTCCAAATGCTACAGCAATGTAACTGAATCACGAGAGAATTAGCTTGACAGACTATAGTAGCGTTACAGCACATAGAAGTTATGGTATTAAGAAGCAAGACTCTTCTGGTTGACAGAGCTGGTGGTTCAGAACACTTCTACATACATAGTCAGACAGATAAGAATGGGCCTTCTGAAGCCTGCTGGATTTTCTTATATGCATAATGTCAATTAAACTTTGAGATTGTTCCCCTGTAGAGCCTGAGCCATGGAAAAGAGGATTGTAAGTTGTATTTATTGGTTAAATATGCATTGGAGAATCTTCAGTATTGTATGAACCATGAGAACTAGCATTAGGCAAAAACATAGGGCCACTGCTGGGCTGAATCTGATGATAAGGTAGTATTTTCTCATGAAAAACTACATCTCAAGAAGTAAATACCTAATGTATGTCAAGATTCAATAATTTGTAAGGTTTCTATCTAAAAGGATACCATAGGGATATGCATGCAACAGCTCTTGCCTCAAACTTGTTCCTGCCAGACTTTAAGGTTGAAGCATAACATAGGCTGCCAAATACTCTGAGATGACCATAACCTGGTTTCTTATCAAATAGCAAATGAAAAGGGGCGAGTCCCTTAAGTACTTTTGAAGGAAATTTGTTAATAAGATAAGTGGCTATTAGAACACATTCTCCCCAGTATTTAAGAGGCAATCCAGAGTGAAACAATAATTCCCTTGAAGTCTCAAGTAAATGTTTATGTTTTCTCTCAAGAATACCATTTTACTAAGGTGTGGCTACACGGCTTATTTACTGAATAATGCCTTTGGCCATAAAGAATGTTATGGCTTCCTTATTGATGCCAAGTTCAAGGGAATCATTTGATCTGGTAGTTTTGACCTTGGCATTGAATTGAGTATCAACCATTTTCATAAAGGCTTTAATCAAAGGCACAACATTGCTCTTGGTTGCTAGAAGATGTGTCCAAGTGGTTCTACTATAGTCATCAACTACAGTTAGAAAGTATTTATAACCACTGTAAGTTTGGACACGATATGGTCCCCATATATCAATACGAACAAGTTCAAAGGCATACGTAGAATGAATTTGACTGTGGAGAAAAGGTAGCCTATGCTGTCTGGCTTTAGAACAAATCAAACACTCCTTTATTTCATCAGCACAAATATGTTTGAATGACAATCCTAATTTCTGTAGTTTTGAAAGAGATAAATAGCCAAGTCTGGCATGCCAAATAGAAATATCCTCAGTATGACTCTTAGCAGTTCAAACTAATTTTTGACTATGAAAAACAAAATTTCTAAAATAGAACTCATTGGCAGTAGCTCCTTCATGGAGAATAGAATTTGGCTGTAGAAGATATAAGCCTCCAAATTGCTCACCGAGAACCTGAGGCCTCTTTATTGAAGGGGCCTGCATAATGCAACATTTGGGAGTGAAAATTACAAAACATCCTTCTTGGTTGCAGAATTTACTAATGGAAAGTAGATTGTATGTGAAACTAGGAATGTACAATACTCCATATAAGACCAAATAGCTATGAATCTTGACAGTTCCAGCATGAGTAACTTGCTCACTCTTCCCATTAGGTAAAGTAACAGCAACCGATGTGGATAAGGCCACAAGAGTGGTGAAAAAATCTCCATTGTGACACATATGATCATTGGCTCCAGTATCTATTATCCAAACATTTTTCCAATCATGTACTGAAGACAAGAGACAAAAATTTTGCTGATTGTTAGTATTATTGATACCTACAAAACTGGTGAATGCTGTTGAATGAGCATTGTTGGACTCATAACCTTGATATGAAATGTTGGTATTGTTTCCAATCTTGTTGGCTTGAACATTTTGAAGTAAGGCCATAAGCTAAGAAGACTGCTCTTGTGTCAGACCTGGAACTGCAAAACTATTGTTAGAACCAAAAGCATTGTTGTTAGAGGCTGGAGCTAAGTTTTCTTGTTCAACAGATTGCACCAATGTTGTTGTCCTCCCTCCTCCTCTGAACTTGAAATTTGGTGGAAAACCATGCAGTCTGTAGCATTTCTCGATAGAATGTCCCGATTTCTTGCAATAATTGCAAAATAGGTTAGGGAGGCTAGGTTTCCTTCCTTCCACCTTTTCACACTTGTTATAAGAGATGTCAGATCTTCCTTCGTTTCCGTCCATCTTGCTCCTGTAATACTGATTTGGTCTTTGTGCTTCAGCAGCAAGAGATGCAGACTCTGAAAGGAAATAATTACTAGATCTGATTTGCCTTTGCTTTTCTTCTTGAATTAGCATTGAATAGACTTGACTTATAGATGGTAAAGGACTCATGATGAGGACATTACTCCTAATCGTGTTGTAGTCATTGTTTATCCCTATTAAAAACTGCAACAGTTTCTGATTTTACTCTCTTTTGAGCATTTGCTCAGCTGATGAGCAAGTGCACATAGGTATCTCATCAAGATCATCTAATTCATCCTAACGGCTTTTGACCTTAGTGAAATATGATGCAATGTCCATTGTACCTTGGCTAATATTACACATCTCTTTTTGAGCTTGATACAACTTTGCACCATTTACTTGGCCAAATCTTTCTTCTAATTCCACCCAAACTTGTCTAGTAGATTTAGCATGGATGACACTATCTACAATGTCCTTACTTAAAACATTAAGGATCCAGGACATTACCATATCATTGCATTTAGTCCATTTCTTCAGATCTGGAGAATTAGCCCAAGGCTTTGAGAGAGATCCATCAACAAAATAAAGCTTGCTCTTAGTAGGAAGTGCAATTGTCATTGCACACTCCCATGATCTAAAGCCATTCCCATCGAATGCAGTGGAAACAAGCAACAGATCGGGATGATATGAGGGATGCCAGAAATAGGCCTTAGTAAGATCCTCAACTGTCAGGGTAATTGCTCGAATATTCGGTACCGCCATTGATTAGCTTGATCAATACAGTAATTCAAGATTAGGTTCCTATAAACTCTTGATTAAATTTATGAGATTTCAAAATGCGCTAGGACTTGCTCGACTGGAAAGTTTATCCAATCAACTGAAAGAGAAGAAAACAGAAGGATAGCACAATCTAGATCAATTCCATGTAAAAGGAACAAGCTGATTGAAGAAGAAAATTAGGAATCAATCCTAGAGATCGTGGCTCTTATACCATATTGACATTAAGTCTTTTCCAGAATGAATCAAAAACATGGAGGGATTTGAAAGAAGAAGAAAGAACTCTTTATTCAATTTCATTATGTTCAAAATCATATATGAATATAGAGAGATATGAATATATATACAAAGTAAAAGGAATATGCCAACAAACTGTCTAACTAACTTGCTAAGTTGGCATGTGGGCAAGCTTATTTAACAACTTAACTAACTAACTCTAATAGGAAAACCCTTCGATTGGTTGGCCTGGTCAACAACAAAGTAAAGCTCAGAGATTCATACAACAATCAAGGTAGACATTAAGATCGAGATGACGTTTAGGCTTGTTGAGTATGAACCCAACTTCGGCTTCTTATGGTTTCATGTAGTATCTCCGCTAACTTCAGCACTACATTCTAATATTACACAAAACAAGCACATATGTCCTTCCCTATATCTACCTTTTGATAAAATTGCATCTCTGAGCAAATGAATAGAAAGAAGGGTTAACTTCAAGTGAACGGGGAAAGGAAGTTCAAGCAAACACTAGCAGCATATCAGATACTGTAGACTGAATAAATAGACTGCACAAATGAACAAACACAACATGACCAACTAATAGCATAGGACACTAGAACACTTGCTTACTTCCTGTCTGAGATGGATGAGATGCTAGGATGATAATACCACCTTGGAGCGCAAAACAGCAGAAATGATATTATAGTTTGGAACATGTTTAACTAAGTGAACTGAACAAGAATCACCAACAGCAAGCCAGTGGAAGGTAGATGTCTAAAAACGAGGACAACACAGATATAAGGGACCACTAAAGGACGAACCACTGATTTTGCCAATGCCATTGACACATTGACCATTTTTAAGGACAATAAATGAACTTCTTTTTTTTTTCTGAAGTTCCTTCTAAGGCATCACTAAAGAAATAGAATGTTGCTTTCTTATGGTGTGGCAATTATGAGTAATGGCAAAAAAGAACCTGAAGCTAAACACATATCATTCTCTTACCAACATCTCAATCAAGGATTGTAAAAACGGGAGATGATTGTCGTTGGCACCATCTCTTGTTTCCCCTTTTCTTTTTCTTTTGTTAGTACATGATACTAAAATACCAACTCCTAAGTGCCACTGCCTTCTATAAAAAGAATACCACCTGTAGCTGGAATACTAATAACTTATAAACTCAAAACTCAAAAGCACATTCCAGCTCAAGTTCCACACAAATAGAGTTATCATAACAGTGCCAACTTTGCTATTGATGTGACTTACACAACTAAAAAAGGCAAGGGATAAGAGAGAATCTAAAATATGAACTTAGTTACATGGAAACCAAAAGGACAAAGAGTCACCACATTACCTTTTGCAAGCGCTGATGTGTGTTTACTCAGTATAGAAAGTAGTCTTTAGACTTTCAAAAAAATTCACGATTGCATGAGCTGCAATATCATCCAAAACACATGGTTCTCTATATATGTAATTAGGGAATCATTCATAAAAGGATCATATATCTGGCCACTTAATTTAGCCTCCATAAACTTCATTATATATGCAGTTCGTTTCTCGGTTGGAATAGTCAATGGCAGAAACAACACTAGCTTCAAAAGCAAAATAAATTGACCAATAAACAATGTGTTTCTTTATCTCCACTAGCATCCCTGAAAGGTCACCAAGGCTGTTAAAATTTGATAACCTCTCATCAGATCGTATATCAAGGATGTAGTTCTCAAGTTGATATACAAGTAACACAAATTCAGCAGCTGAGAACTCTTTTGGATAAAACTAAGCCAATTTAAGCAACTTATGCTTATCAAAAGCACAGAATGAATTACTTAGACTTACTCAATATTTGGCTTACTAAAAAGATCATTAAGCACTTCAAGTATTGAATCTATTGCCTTGTAGGATGTTTTGTCTCAATACCCATGTAAATTTGTTACAACTGGATCTCTGGAGAAACAATAACTCTCATTCATATTAAGGAATAGTATATCATAAGTGTGGAAAAATGAACATGCTTCAGCTAGGAAAGCTTCCCATCCTTCTCCCTCCAAACATATAGATGTTGCTTGCATACTTCAGAAAGTTTCATAGTATTAGCAACATGTTGATCTGTCTTCCTTAAAGCCAATGAAAATTCATTTGTGATCCCCAATATCAGGTTTGTGAAAAGTAAGCCAAAAACAAAATTGAATGAACACAATGAGGATAACAGAGAACCTGCTTTAACTCTTTCCCGTGAAGTACGGGCTTCATAATGCACAATGTTAAGTACTTCAGTTATTGAGAAGAATACATCAACCAAGTTTTGAAGCATTTCATAACTAAATTTCCAGCGTGTATTGTGAATTGGGCAAGAAATTTTGTCCAACTCTTCTGCACTTAGTTCACTGTTGGTCAATGCCTTCACAATTTGAGCAGCTTCATTCTCTTTCATTTAAGCGCATCATTTGGCCGGCGACAAGCTGTAACCAGATTTGATATATTAGAAACTGCCTTTCCATAACAAGTTACAAAGGCATGGTAATAAACTACCCCTTACGCAATCCCTTTCTCATGAACATATTGCAAAACAATAGCTACTACATCACTCCTTTCCATGTCATCAAATCTAGCTGAATGGACAACAAAAATATCATTCCCCAGGTCTTCAACGATGGACTTGGTTGTTTGCTTTGTAATAGTATGCATGAGAGCCTCTTGATTATTGGTATTTGCTTTTAGAAGACCTTCAACAACATTTTGTGGAAGGACACCATTTGGATGCTTAGAAGAATCCAACAGCTCAACTATTCCAATGAAATCTTGTTCCCTTCTATGTGCTTCTAACCCAAGGCTACAGAAAGGGAGCCCCTGACGCTTTATGCAATCAACAAATTGACTAAGGCCCTGTTCAGCAAAATTAGTTGTTTAGGTAGCGAGTAGCAGTTTAGGTAGCTGATAGTTATTTAGATAGCAGATAGCATTTCTAGTTTAGCTGTTATCGGAGAGCTATTTAGATGCACGGTTGAAACTAATGTATTTTGTAAATTTAGCTGTTAGGCTAGCTGATTAATGTAAATTTACATAAAAGGATATAGATAATTTCCAACGATAAAATTTGTAAAGGATATTTTTTGGTTAGAAAAACATGAAATGCTGCTTTTAAATATCAAACGTTAATACTATTAGCTTTTCAAAAACGCAGCTTAAAACGCTAAATGTTACTTGAAATGCTAGTCAAAATACTAGTTTACCGAACACTAAAGATTAACTAATTAGTATATTGACTTGGTCAAAGCACTAAACGGTATCTAAAATGTTGTTGCCGAACACGGCCTATGTCTGTTCTGGTAGTCCAATCTAGTCAGTTTTGGCTACTAATTGGATGATTATATGATTCTTCTAATGCCTCTTCCAGAAGCATTTTTGTTCGTGCCAAAAATGAGTTATTTTTAGTGTACTTTTACACCTGGTTTCTGTTCGTTTTAAACGTATTTTTTTCTTTTAGCGTTTTTAATTAAATTTATTTTATTTTACAGGTTTTGAATAATTTCGAATAAATGGCTAAAATGCGAGAAAAATATCGAGAATTGAAGAACCGGGCAAAATTGTCAAAAACTGGTCCAAATTACAAGAAAAATCAATACAACAATAAAAACGAGACCGGTCGGTTTAATTAAAACCGGTTCAGCACTTAAAGTCCCCTCCCTTTCAATTTCTCTCTCCTCCCCTTCACACTCTCTCTCTCCCCCCTCGTGTTGCTCTGCGTCCCCAACTCCCAGAAGCCTTCACCATATTCGTTCCATCTTCCTCATCTCCTCATCTTCCCCACCATAACTGTCGCAGGCTAGCCATGGCTCCTCACTTCCTTCTCCTCATTCGTTACTTCTTCATCTCCCTCCATCATTCATTGCACCTTGATCGTTACCCATTCTCTGGCCCTTCTTCTTCCTCGTCGGTTTTAGCCCAGCAGAAA
>NCQV01073133.1:9099-21143 GCA_002740545.1 Lophocereus schottii
TCGGGGACCAAAATTGTCAACTGTTGAGTTGATCCTAAGGAATTGACTAAGCACTTTTCTTTTCTTTTGCTTTTTACCTTTTTTATCGTTAAGGTAGTGTTTGTGTTGGTGCTTGTAGGAGATTTTCCCCTTTTATGTGAAGTCCATTTCCGTAAAAATCTGATCCTGAGATTGAAAGGACTTTCCGTTTAAAGAGGACGAAGCAAAGGCTAGAAGAGCAAAGGAGTAAGACCCATAATACCTCATATATAATGGCCAATGGAAATTGAAGAAGAACACTCCAGGATTTTATTACTTTGGGAGTCCAAGGCATTACTTCTTATATTACCCAATCGATCGTGGAAGCTCATAACTTTAAGCTCAAACTGGCACTCATCTCTATGGTTCAACAATTTCAGTTTGGAGGTGCCCCAATAAAGGGCTCTAATCTTCACCTCTTTGTCTTTAGAAGTGTGTGACACATTAAAGTTGAACAGAATCTCTACTGATGCCATTCGTTGATGCGGATCACACCTCAAACTTGGACCTACTTTCATAAGCAAGGATCTTAAACCAAGTAGGCCTAGGTTAAGGGCTAGGTCCTCCTAGGTCAATGTTGACTTGGAACCCTTGAGGAAGTCCAAGTAAGCTTAGCAAAGGTGGTTGGCCAATTAGTAGCCCTAAATAAGGAGACTAGCTACGCTATCCTCCCAAAACCACCTCATTAGCTCATCTTCAGTTTTTTGGGCAAAACCCTTCATCTCAATTCTAGCTTAGTTTTGACTAGGAAAATAGGCTCCAATTTTCGTAAATTATACATGGATGGATAGCTCAAGATGTTTATTTTGCAACAAGCCTTAGATCACGTTTAAAATCCAAGTATTGAGAAAGTTATGGACTGATAATCAAGCAAGGGTTGGTCCAGGGTTGGAAAATGCATGGTTTTCATTATGGGCTTGATTAAGGAGGATGCAGCTGTGATCTTAGGGATTAATCAGTATAGAGTGATTTTACACACACAAAGAAAGATTTTTCAAGTTGCGGAACCTCCACTAGTAGAGCTGAGCCTTCTCAAAGCTCTCTAGAAGATGGAGGATAAATCCTGGAAAATACAACTCATATTGATTGTAATTATCTTAGCAACTTGATTTATTTTCTAGGATATTTTATAAGTCTCTTGTTGAACCACTTGCCCTACTAATGTAATAGCCAATCTCTTTCCAATTGGGTATTTATAGACTAATATTACCTCCATGAAAATTCAGACTTGTTGAATGATATGAGAGCTTGAAGCTTAGTGATTTTTCTTAAAATCTCAAATTCTTTCTCTCTAAAAAGGGAGATGATTTAAGTTCATCCCTTTAGTATAATCCTTGGTTCTAAGACTTTAGAGGGTTAGAGGGTGGGTTGATTTATCTCTTAGATACCTATATCAAGTGTTGAATCATCTCCATTAGAGGTATCCTTCTATTTGGGAATTCTTTCTGTCTCTTAGTTCGTCTTTGGGAAGATTGATATTTAACATCCTTTGGGCTCATCTTCATAGATTTCTCACCTTTATTTGGTCAAATGAAATTCAACATGCATCATTTGCCTTTGCATATTTTCCTTTTCATTAAAGGATAAAGCACGGGCATGAGTTCATTCGTTGCCTTCGAGGTCCATCACAACTTGGGACGAGCTTACAAGGGCCTTTCTTGCCAAATTCTTCCCACCTAGGAAGACGGTAAGTTTGAGGAACCAAATTACTACCTTTGCCAAAGGGACAATGAGACACTTTATGAAGGATGGCAGTGATTCAAGGACATATTGCATTTGTGCCCTCACTATGGGCTTCAAAAATGGATGATCGTGCGAACGTTCTACAATGGAGTTACTCAACCTGTGCAATCTACCATTAATGCAGCGGTGGGTGGCACTTTGATGAAAATACAAAGGATGAAGATAATTTGATTGAGGAGATGGCATCAATCCAATGGTTCAATGAAAGAGGTCAACCTAAACGAGTTAGTGGTAAGTTTGAAGTTGATGCACTTACTTTACTTTCTCCTAAGGTAGATGCTATGACTCAAAGATTGCATTGTTTGAACATTAACACCGTAAATTCAAGTGCCCTTCCTCTATGTGAAATTTGTGGTACTATTGATCAATTAACTATAAACTCCCAAGTGAGTCCATTTGCCCAAGATACTAGTGATCAAGTCAACTATGTCAACCACAACCCAAGAATGATCAATGACCCGTATTTCAACACCTACAATCCGGGTTAGAGGAATCACACAAATTTCTCGTATAAATCTAACCCTCCCAACATGCTCCAAATGAATCTCAGACTACCCCCTGGGTTTTAACGGTCTCCCTTTCCCCAACAAACTCCCTAAAAGTCTAACTTAGAGGGCATGATGGAGAGCGTGCTTATAGCATAACAAAAGCAAGATGAGTACATATTAGCCTCAAGGTTAATGTGCTTACTACTCAAAATAAGATGTTGAAAGCCCAAATTGTTCGACAAGCTAGCTCTTCTTCTACATCTCCTGGCTAACTTCCTAATAAGCCCAAATCTAACTCTAGGGAGTATTGTAATCCTATGATTTTGAGGGAGGTAAATAACTTGAGGGGCCCAAAGGGGTTTGTGATGATGTGACTTTGCATAATGATGAGAATGTTCTTAGGAAAAAGGTGTTTAGTCCCTCTAAAGATGTGCATGATGAGGTTGTGAAGGATACTAATGAGGTTCCTAAGGACCCTAAACACAATTCCTCAACACGCTGCACTCTGCCTTTGCCTTTCTCTCAAAGAATGGCTAAGGCTAAGCTCGATTTGGAATTCGTGAAGTTTTTAGAAGTCTTAAGGGAACTCTACATTAATATCCTTTCATTGATGCTTTGTCTCAGATGCCTTTGTATGCTAATTTTTAAAAGAGATCCTGTCCCACAAGAGGAAAATTGATGAGCATGAGACTATAGCTTTAGGTGAGGAGTGTAATGCTGTGGTTCTAAATAAGCTTCCTGCAAAGCTTGAGGACCCTGCTAGCTTTTCTATCCTTTACTTGATTGGAAATGTGAGTATTGATAGGCCTTTGTGTGACCTTGGTTTAAGTGTGATTTTGATGCCCTATTCCATTTTCACAAACTTGACCTAAGAGTGTTGCGTCTCACCATAATTTCACTACAATTAGCAGACCATTCTGTGAAGGACCTCTAGGTATTTTGGAGAATGTTCCCTAAAAGGCAGGTGATTTTTATATGCCTGTGGACTTTGTAATTCTTGATACAACTGAAAATGCTTGTGCCCAAATTATTCTTGTGAGACCTTTCTTTGCTACTGTAGGTTGTAGGATAGATGTTAAAGGGGGGTAATTGACATTTGATGTGGGGATCACCATGCTGAATTTGGTATGTTTAAGGACCAAGACTCTTCTCCCACTTTATTTGCTTGTTGTGGATGTGATGTGGCTATTTCTGATAAGATTGTGAAGTCTGATGATTTATGCTATAATGATCCTCATATGATTGATTCTTAGTCCACTAAGGACCAATGACTTGGTTGTATCTAGGTNAATTTGGCTGTCGATTTGCTACCTAGCATAGCCAAGACGAGCCATATGCTATTAATAGGGGCTCTTTAAGTGATTACTGTAAGTTTACAAGAGGGTTGATGTCTTCGCCCCCCTTAGACGGGGTTGAGTATGGCTTTGATTTAGAGGTCGAGTTTGGTGGTGGCACGTTTGATGGTGTCCACTATAAGACAATTTTATATGTGGACCACATCGTTTGGCATTAAATGTTGCTTAAAAAGGAACTCCATCATGTCTACTTGAGGTGGTTCCCTCTTTTGCAAGATTTTGAGTATGAGGTTCGTGACAAGGGTCGGCCAAGGGCTGTTACATCCCCTTCCTCATTAGTTATTCCCCTTTCACCGGGATGATGGGTAAAAGGTCGAGCTCTTGACTTTAAGACAGCACTTTTTGGGAGGCGAGCTAGTCATTTTCTTGTTTTCTTTTCTTGATGTACATAGATTCTCGGGTGTTTTCATGTTGTGGAAAAAAAAAAATCAAGGTTAGGAGTCGTGGGTCAGTCACCACCACGGTATGGGGGTGGTATTTGCCACGGACCATGATGCGGCTACAAAAAAAAAAAAAGAAAAACCTGCCTTTGGCAGTAGCCATCATGGACAGCCTGTGGTGCGCACCACGCCCCATGGTGAGCTACTGCGGACCGCGGTCAAGGGTTTTGACTGCGGTGACCATTCACTTTAACTCTCTCTGTACCTCCCCCATTCTCTCTCTAAAGCCACCATTGACAAACCTCTAAACCTTTCACTTCTTGTACCATGTTTCACCCAAATTCTCTTAAAATTTCTCCATTTTCATCCCATTCCTCTTCTTTTCTCTAAATTTCTCTTCTCACACAAATTTTCACTTCTTCTTCCCTCTTTAACCACTCCTTCAACCCATCCACTTCCTTCCACCATTGTCATCCACTCTTATTTCAAGCTTCATATTTTTCCTTTACATTTACCATTTTCTACACTCCATTCCCACAACACCTTCTATCTTTTTCATATCCACTATCCACAAAGCCTTCTATGGCACCAAGAAGAAGCTAAGGAGCACCCAAGGAGAGGTTACACCGAGCCAAGCATCACAACGGACCATACGGACATCCCTGACATCTACTACTGCACGAACCCAAGGTAATGCTCCCCACCCACTTCATTTCACTCATCCCGATCATATTGGACGTTATACTTACTTGAGTCATAGATTTGTTGCTACACACTTTTATGATGAGAATTTGTTAGCCCAATTGGGGTTGTTAGATGATATTAGGTGGTTGTTTACAGGGGGTAGGATAGGCCAGTTTATTGAAATGAAAGACTACACATATAGGGACCTTACTCTTGAATTTTTGAGTACCTTGCATGTTGAGGCCACTCAAGGTCCAAGATGTTAAGAAGGGTACCTTTCTTTCTTTATATAAAGGGAATTTTATGAATTGAACCTTGGTATCCTTAATAAAATGTTTGGCTTTCCCCTAGTTTAGATGCTTTTTGGGATGAGATTTTAGGGGATCATAAGTACAATACAAGTACATGTAAGAGCACTTTCATTAGGAATCCTTATATCCGGGTAGCCCAATGCATGCTTTCATATGGCGTCTTTGCTAAGTACGACAGTTTGAATGTCCCTAGATTGTCTGAGCTGTACTTTTTGTCTAGTACGATGAATAAGTATCAGATCGACCTTGGGTCTTTCTTGGCCTGTCAATTGTATAGTGCAGCTACATATATTGTAAGTAGGATAGTTATTGGGGGTCTCATCACTACCATTAGTCTTCGGGTAATGAGGTAAATCCCGAGGATCGAGTTTTAGGGTATGAGCGGCTTGACAAAGCTGCTTTTGAACAGATAAAATTTTGCAAGGTTAAGATTGGGTGCTTATGTTGGACATACTCTAGGAATCGGCTTTTACTGCGTCTCAATGTTGAGAGGACCACCTTACTTCACTAGGCTAACCTTTCATGGTCACCCAATAATGCTTACATTTTCCTTCCCACACATCCTCGACCCCCACCTCTTTACCATGGCGGCCTTAGTTCTTCCTCCCAGCCTTCTTCCTATGACTATGAGGAGGTTCCCACCCTTAGGTCCATTCAGGAGGAACAAGCCCCCCTATTAGCCTATATTGAAACTAAACATGCAGCTCTTCGTGACTTTGTTTAAGAGTGGCATGATGAGCTCTGTGGGAATACAGCCTCCTAAAACTAGTATTTTTAGGACTTTAGGGCTTGTCTTGAGAAATGGAGAGATCAGCTTATGTCTCAAGGTCATCCCCTGCACCTTCCTTTCCCTATTCCCTTCTGATTGCTTCTTGATACTTCCCCTCCTTTTTCTCCATATGTATTTGCATTAAGGACAATTTTTTGTCCACGCATGGGGGAGTTGCTTTGGTTTATGGCATCTGATGTCTGGCTCCATGGTTTGACCATGTGTATATATGTTACACATGATTATAGTTCATTTTGCATTTTAGGAATAACCCCATGTAGCTATAGCATGTCGTTAGAGCATTTAGATTCATTGTTGTAGTTTCGTATTTGTTGTGCATTAGAAGCATGATATTTAAGGTAGTTTTGCATTTTCGGTTTAACTTCATTTGGGCTTGTATTTTGGAAAATACAAAAGAACCCAAAAAAAAAGGAAAGAGAGAAACATTCGAAGGAAAGAATGAAAAAGATAAAATGATCCTCCGATAATAAAATTGGTAGACTAGGTAGTCTTCTTTGGTTTAGAATGATCCTTTGATATGCCCAATTGTGAATAAAGGTATTTGGAAATGAGTTTGTGTAAACTATGTGCTTCTTGTTTTGGCCATGTGTTGAGTACGAATTGATTGCCCCAGGATTCTTTTCATGAATGATGGCATGTGGATCCAAATAAACTAGTTATGACTTTGGTAGATGTCATGTGAGGCTTTGAGCTTTAAAAGGCTAATTTATCAATTTTAGTCTCTTCCTTTTACTTGAGTGACTCTTCCTAGATATCATTTCTCTAGAACTGTCTTTGACTCTCATTTAAGATCACACTTAGCATATGCATATAGGCAAAATGAATGAGACATTTTTTGAATTGTTAATCTCCACAGACCAAATAGCCACCCTTGTATGCATAATATACCCCTTGCTAGCCCCTTTGAGCCTTAATCCATCTTTATTGATGAGAGCCTTCATACATAGCCTTTAGACAAATGCATATCTTACCCTTAGGCCAAGACTAGAGAGAATTTCACTTCTTAATATTTTGTTTGGGAGTTAGCTTAAAGTATTGAGATCTTTTGGTGGTGGTTCGATTTGGTTTGTTAGTGAAGGATTTGTGTTGATTTGTTCACATGAGAGATCCCTTGTTTTATTATAAAAGGATTAGAGAAGAGTTGAAAACAAATGAACGAAAGTTTGATGTTTATTTCCATGGCCAATCCCTTTGAGGAAAAAAAAAAAGAAAAGGGGTGAAAAGTGAATAAAAGAGGTTGGCCTTGTTGGATTATAATTGTTTTTGAATTTCAACTCTATTATGCTCATTTGATTACGTAAAGGGATGTGTTTGCAAATTAGGTAGTATTGGTTTGAGGAGAGTTTTTCATGAGAACATTAGGAGAGTTTACTTCTTAGTCTTGGGTTCTTAACTCCACATTTCCAAAAAACTATTTGCTCCCCTCTTACCTTTATCCATAACCCTGTTGCAACCCGTATAAAGTCCTTATGATTTGCTAATGTGTATTGCACATTAATGCTGGCAAATTAGAGAGTTTTAGCAAGCTTATGATAGATTTGAATCTTTGGAATGAGAATTTGGAGAACCTTACTACATCTTCAAACACATGAGCAAAAAGTGTCACATGACTAAAGTAAGGTTATACCGGTTTTTCTAGCTCTAACTATTTTATGTGCTAACATTATTGTATTCGATGATTTGGTTAATTGATTCAAACTTTGACACTGTGGTTTTTAGGGAACTTTCAAAAACTTGATTCCCTTATCTATTTGCTAAATGTTTTGGAGTACTGTTGAGTTCACTTTGGGTCAGTTTTATCATTGAAGATACTACTAATGTTTTTTCTGAGGAGGTTGTGAACTAAATTCTTAGTTTTAGACTTTGCTTGGGGACAAGCAATGGTTCAAGCATTAGAGAGTTTGATAAGTGCCGAGAATGTGCATTATTTTAGAGTCATTTGATAGCATTTGTCAGGGGATTGTGTGTTGAATTCATGATTTACATCATTTTTTCTATTTTATGCTTGGGTATGCTTCTTTGGTGCATTTTGCAAGTTTTAGGCTCTTTTGACCCGACATTAACCCTCATTTGGGCACATTTTGAGCCACCACAGTGGTACCCCCACCCTATATGCCCGTGGGGCAAAGAAAGGGTGACGATCTCTTGGCTAGAGCTCACCACGGCCAGACTATGATGGCTAACACGGTTCGTGGTCATCTGTTAACTGCTAGCCTCTTCACTTTCATCCAATTGTGTGGCTGAGAAGGCTTGAGTTCGTGTATTTGAAGGCATTTTTAGCTGAGAGTAAGGCATTCTCACTACTCATCCTATCATTCATCTCTCATTAGTTTCGAATTTTTCTAGTTTTTTTTGGAGCACAAGAAGATTTGAAGGAAGAAATTGGCAATTAGATACGTGAAGATTAAAAGATCGTTGAAGAAGCTTCATAGTTACTAAGCTTTATCTTCCTTTCATCTTTTCTTGAACTCTAGTTTATTTAATTTGGATGTTGCTTAGTTTGAACACGAGTAAGTAGTTAATTTAATCTAGGGATTAGTTTGCCAAAGGATTGATGTTGGATCTTTAATCTTTATTTCTTGTGCTCAATCTATCTTGGAATGATTTTATTCTATCTTGTGATTGAATTGATGGGAGTCAGTTTGACCACATTTGCTTGCATACATTAGATAGTTGAGAGAAGTACCGGAAGGAGAAATTCACTATTTGACCTACAAGATTGAACTCAACTTAGTAATACTTGAAAGAGAATTACATGTTGAGAGGAGACTTTAGCAATCAAAATCTAAAACTCTAACCAAAACGAGGACATTTGAAAGAATGATAATCGGATTAGTATGTGAAATTCAGTTTATTTCGAAAGAAAGAAGAGTTAAGTTAGTCTGCAATTCCTAGAATCATTGAAATTAGAAAAGCGCTTAAATCCAAAGATCTAACTCTTTGATTAGGCAAATCAAATCCCTAGATGCTTGACCTGGATTGAATTCCCAAATGGCCAATTAGTATAATTGAAACAATAGCTGAAAATTTGTTCACTTAGCATTTTTAGTAGGATAAAACTCAATAAATTGCATTGGTCCCATATGACTGTATTTAATCTAGACTACAACACATAGGCACTTGCGAAATGTGCCAGTCCTACTTCTCCACATGCCCAACACTTCCAACTATTTTTTCTTGTGGGACAATAAGCCGTTTTTTTCTAAAGAATCTTCACCTTTTAGGGCTTGGCTTGTTAAAATGCTTTCTTTGTATTTTTCTGCCCTTTGCTTATTAAATGCGCATTTTCTTATAAAATTTTCTTTTTCTTCTCTTCTTAGGTTCATTTCTCCATTGATAAAGAATATCCCAACAGATTAGAAATTGTTTTCTCATTTTCTTTTATTTTTGTAGATTAAGATATTGATCATTAACTCATTTTCTTAAATAAGATATTCTTATATCAAAGGTATCAATGACATCTACTATTTCAAGATATGCAATGTATTTTTTATTAATTATATAATTTGTCGGATAAGGTTATATATTTGTAATAAAACATACAAAGATTGGTTTCATTGTGCCCAATTTTGTAATATTATTTACTTAATTAGGCAATATAATTTTCGAAATACCTCATATCTCAGAGCTCTATGTTGTGAATCTTTTTATGCCATTATCTAGCTTTTTCATCAGGATCAAGTTTAGCTAAGATAAATTCAATTTCATTTTCCTTACATAATTTTTTGAACATAGTAACTAGTGTTTTCATCATTCTTAATGCATTTTTATCTTCCCGATCTAATGAGTCATACTTGTTAGCAATAGTGTTGGAAGAACCATGGTCGATATAGTTTTGGAAATTTCTCGTAATCCATGTGGTATTTATGCTCAGGCTAGTATTCATATCCCTCTTCCAATTCTCAAATATTTCTTTTCTATTAGGAGTTGCATTAATGTTTAGGATGTAACTCGTTTGGCCAATGAGGATAAGGTTAATATCTTCAAAGGATGTTATTTTCCTCATGATGAACTCAAAGATAAATTTGGTTGTACACCCTGCTAAAACATGCCTAGGTCTTATAAAATGGCTATTTCTTCTAGACGATCACCAAACTCTTTAAGTTTTGGAATAACATTGTTAACTAAATTGGATTCAAATTCGTCGATGTTACGTTCTTCGCCAATTTCATTAATTTCACTTTCACCCACCAATTTTTCATTTTTTTTCCAGTTTTCTTCTAATTTCTTCTAAAGAAACGACATTCAAATCCTCAAATTTAATTAGATTCATCTATTGATATATTTCTTTCTGCAACTAGACAAATTTGTCTCTTTATTATTAGTAGATAGTACTTCTTATTTGTCGACTATTTGCATCCAAGATTTTGTTTAATTCTTTCGGATTTTGTTCTTTATCAAACATATTTTATAACTCCTCTAGATTGTACCGCCTATGTTCCATTCTCTTTCTTTTCCTTTTTCGATGATTTATCAAATGATTTTCATACTTTGTATTACATATATGTTGTAAAGAAATTGAATTTTTGTCTTTTAGGTTTTGGAAATGATATTTATGCTGAAATGGAATATTAACACCTAAATCAGATTTTTAACCATGTCTAACTTCAATGATTAATGAAAAAAAGATAAATTATAGTCAATTGGCTCTTCAACCTTGAATTCAATCTTAATTTTTCCTAATACTGCTTTTACTTCTAAACCTATATCGATGATATAGTATAATTGTTGTGCTATTGAAGTGGATCCCTCTAGAGTGTGCATAATTTGTGAATAATATGGAGCAGGACAAGTAGATGATTATTCAAGCATTAAATATAATTAATCAACTTAATTAACTATTAATTAAATTAATTTTATTAATTATTTTTTTCTCACATGGCTCTGATACTAGATCAATGAGGGCTTTGAGTATTACTTACGAGAAGAATATCACATGCACAAAAATAAAAAAATTTGAAACTATGTATTTAAGTTAGGGTTAAATATGCAAATTTCAAAAACTTTAGAGTACTTGGTATAATTTTAAAAGTCATGTTGAGTCTCACTTGGCTCTGGAAAACATTTGTCCAAAGTTAGATGGAAAAAAAAGTCGGATCAGAATAATATTTACCTAAACCTAGATGGTCCACAATGTAATTTTTTTAGTCATTAATGTGGGTCTTTAGTTGACTTCGGGTTATTAGATGTGGCGAGTTTTGAGGATGAAACTCATTTTTAGGAGAAAGGATGCAAAACCAAAAAAAAGCTACTAAATTTTTTGTTTATGTGCTAAGATGTGATTTAACTAGTCTCCACACAATTTATGTTTAAGTATAACGAGTAAGAATTTGGTTTTATGATTGCATTTATGAATACCTGTAATTTAGAAAAAGGGGCCTAATTAATTGGGGAGTACTATACACTTAAACGTCCAATATGAAGGTTTCATTTGTGATTGATTTACTAGATCGATGCCATGCAATTACCTCTAATCAATTTAACTAAATTTCTCGGCATGCGAGCATATTACCCTTGCTTTATGAGCCATCAATTTAACTAATCGATCTAACTAGACCCCAAAATTCCCCCCTACTTCAAGAGCCATCAATGGAATCCTAACCCACCTTGGATGGGAGCAATGATAGTGTTAATGGTTTAGAGGTGAGAGAGGTAAACATTTTTTTAACAATCCTATCTTCTTGCTCACACAGTAGGTTGCCCATCTCCACACTCCATTGCTCATGACAGTGCAATCGGTGGAGGTAAGGGGTGCCACGACAATGCCTCTCTCTCCCCCCCCCCTTCTCTCTCTCTCACACACACTCACACACGTAGACACAGTGTGTGTGGCATGCCCATAGAGAGCAAGGAAGCAAGTAGGGGGTCTCTGTTTCTCCTTTTCTTTGTCTCGGTTGTGCAATTAACTGGAGTTCTTCACCCTTTTTTTCTTTTCTTCATCTTCCCTTTTTTTAAGGGTAACTAGAAATTGCACAATGAGTCTAGATGGGTGCATCAGGTTCAGTTCATGGGTTCAAACTTATCAAGTTAACAAGTAACTTAATTTTTAATATTTGACAAAGGTTACTCAATTAAATTATCCCAAATCATGTGAACATTCTAAAACTACCACCTTAAAACCCGTGATTCTTACATAAATGCTAGTAAATGCTGGCTAATTGCTATCTTTAAATGCTAGGCGCAACTGTTAGGGATGAGAGTGGAGCCTAGATCAGATCTCTCACTTTCTTAGACCTACTTGATCCAAATCTCTCACTTTAAAGGAGTATTGTTTT
>NCQV01073138.1:0-12467 GCA_002740545.1 Lophocereus schottii
TCCTGTGGAGGACTTCGCGTAAAAGGTTGGAGAAACGACGCAAGAGAGGTATGTTAGGCTCTATTCCTAAGACATTCCTAGCCTAACCAACATGAAACACATGTCACATTCACATTGGTTAAACTCCCAACCTAAATCAAAACCTGATACCTGCTTAGCTGATTTATTTGTAATCATAACTATATTATTAATAATTAAAAAGACATTCCTGTGACATTAGGACAAAGGGACCATTAATGCTTTCGTCAATGAATATATTTCAATTACTTATTTTCAGATTAATACTAAATTTCAATTATTTATTCTATTAGTTTTTTAATCAATAAATTAAATACCTTTGGACTACCATAATATTCAAATTGTTATACAGAAAGAAAGATATTACAATTGAGATAAAGACTAAGTTCATTATAATCTGTTGAATACAATACAAATTAAACTTAGCAACTATAGTTAAAGTTGGTAAAAATTCAGGTTCTACTTGGATAAATCAGACAACATCAAAATTTGGATAAAAAATTAATGTCCAATACTTAGGTTTTTTTGGGGTTGGATGATTCAGATAATGCTAAAGTCAGGTTAAAATCAGGTTGGGACAATAAAAATATGAAAAATGTCTGAATTTAAATTCGGACAAAAAATTTATGACTGTACCTAATTTTTCCCGAGTCGAATAAATTCGGATATTCGGATTAGACAACTTTTTATTATCGCTTAGTTAAACAATGATCCCCGAACCAAACATTTAATGATTCTTCATCATTTGATCCCCAACCATACCAAACTATAGTTAAGCTTAGAAAACCTGTTAAAACAAAATTCTCTGTACATGGCACCACCATCATTTTCTGGACCATTCACCATAGTTTTCATGTGTACTTGCTACAATTAAAACCCAGACTTTTCCCGTACTTTAAGCCTAGTTTTTCCATTGAAATCAATTCTAATATTGCCTTCATGGGTGAAGAAACGACGATGAAAAGTACAATTCAGGGCGAGTGAAATCAAATTTCATTAAGAGGTGAACAAAACCTCCACTAGATCGCTTCATTTCAATGATTCAAGTAGTTCATTTCTCATTGAGTGTGTGTAAATCGACTGTGCATCTGCTCTATTTACATCCCTGAAAATTAATATTACCTACAAAAAGAACCAAATAAGCATTAAAATTAAAAAGAAAAGAGGAAACGCCTAAAACCAAATAAGAACCTAAAGCATTCCTCTACAATTCAGCAAAATCTCTGACACAAAGCATGACTTCAGAGAGAATGCCCAAAAATCTCGAGAATCCTTCAAGCATCATAATCTGTATCTGCTATGTTCTGCGCAACGGAGCGTCTCACGAGTCTTCCCTTTTCATCGTACAAATCGAGGTTTTTACAGGGGGCAGGAAACACAGCCCCAATCACACGGCCCTGCACAAAGGCGCATTGGAAAACACGCTTCTTCTTATACGAAAGCCCAACCGAGAAGTCCCGAAAAGTGACATTTGTCACTGGGATTTCCATGCTGCCGTGGATTCTGACGGGCACACGAACTCCATGGCCATGGATAGAAATGAAGCTTATGTCATTGATTGTCGGGAGGGCTTTGGGATCATACCCCTCATCTGGGTGCTCATTGTAGTCTGTCTTAATAACAATCCCGACTCTCACAAAATCGAATGTGAGATTTCGGTAGGTTATATGCTGAATGTATCCGCCCCTTCCAGGAGCAGTTTTGATACGGACTGCTCGCCTGGAATTCCAAATGAGGGTGTTCTCCACGGTGACATTTGATACGCCACCAGACATCTCGCTCCCGATTGATATGCCAGCACTGTCCAAAGTTCAATCGGAATCAAGACTTGTTACTATTTGGAGAGTTTTGCGACTTGTCAACTAAATTCATATGACCAAGAATTTCGACATGGTTACAAGCTGCAAAATCAGCTTTAAATTTGCTGCCAGATAAAAGCATTTATAAGCAGAGCTAGTTCTACAGTTAAAGCATCTAACAATTATGATGGTAACAGGAAAATATAAAATAGTTGACTCCATAAACTAGCAAGGCTGCAAGAGGGTCCAACCACACAGCATTGGCAAAAAGCAAAGCCTTCAACAAAGGATGCTACCTTCAGCTACTTAAAATAAGCAATGTGGATTGTTACTTGCTAAAACATCCAGGACCCTTCAGCATAGAACATGTGTCCACGCCAACAAATCTCACGTCACTACAGTTCCTAGAGCACTTCTGAGTTCCCATAGAAACCTTAGGTCCTTTTCAAATATTTAGCAAGAATTTGAGATTCCAAATTTTAGTCTACATCTTAGTAACTCAAAAGCTAAAATTTTCAGGCAAAGAAATTTGAACAGCTTGGATCATATAAGCAGTAGATCTTCAATTAATCCCACTCAAGAAAGGCATTTCGTGCAACAAGAGCCATTTTTACTTTGTTCAATGCATACAACGTAATTGCATGAACAGAAAATCAGTAAGAAACATGCATATCCTGGATAATAGCACGGTACAATTGCTTGCCATGAAAACATGCATGAGAGACCTAGAGATGAATAGAGAGAACAAATATTGTCAGTGAGTGGAAACATGTTTTGTCAGGGCTGTACATATGTGGTACTCATATGACCAACACCATATTTGCACAGTATAGTGCATAGCCACCAGGTTGGTTGGGGGCTGGACCAAGGTGAAAACAACACAAAGGGGAAAGCAAAGAGATGATGCTTAATATGATGTTATCTAGGCATAGACAAAGGAAATTGCCACGAAAATGTTACAAGAGATTGAATCACGTTTGGGGGAGGTGCTGTTAGTTTGGTGCAAGGGGGTTTTCCATGTTTTTCATTCGTGTGAGCGAATGTGTCTCTATTGTGATCCTACTATTCAACTAAAGAGTTGTTTGACGCCATCGCATTTGCTCACTGATTTTCCCCCCTTTTTTTTGATCATTGGTTGGCTATAATCCAAGAAAATGAAAACACCTAAGGCAAATTACAAACAAATACTAGACAACCACCTATGTCCTCACCACTATCAACAGGCTGGCCGCTGTTTCCTTGCATGACAGCATGTCTTTGCTGTCAAATCTGGTGGTGCTCTTATCCATAGCGGTCACAATTTTGTTAGTCCACACTTCCCACTTCAACAACTTGTTTAAAGCTCAATTCATAAACTCAAAAGAATAAAATAAAACAAAATCACAGCCCTCTTTGGCTCCAATGCGTTAACATCTATCTCAATTCGGAAGTTTAAATTCACATCATCTCTTTAAAAGAATATAGACCATTTTCCAATTTTAAAACAGGCACCATCTGCAATTCATACTTTTTTCTTGATCCTTTTTTTTTGGGCGGGGGGGTAGTGGGTGGTTCATCTTTAAACACTTTCACGAGCTGCCCAGCCCAAAGTTGCAGCAGCGTCCTAGTTAAGATGGACCTAATCTTGCAGCAAACGGCTAAAAGAAGATAATCATGCAACTGCCACAGCTTCAGCCTTCAGCTCATAACATTAAAACCCCTAACAGTGCTGACTTCCCATTTGCAAGAACTACTACTTAGCTAGTTAAAAGATAACGAAGGACAAGTGACATCTAACAGATTCTTCCAAATGTTTTCCATGTCAACTCACCTGACTTCAGAGCGGACAACAAGATTGCGGATAAGAATGTTTGTGGAGGGCCGTCCATAAGCAATGCCATACTGATCCCAGCCACTCTTTATAGCTATTCCATCATCTCCCACACTGATATAGCAGTCCTCAATCACCATGTCTTCACAAGAATCTGTTATAGATAAGCAAAAAGCATACGGTTAATGCCAAATGGATTTGTGAGAAAGAACTGGACGTGTATTTTACTCTAGAGTCTAGAGAACCATTCAATGAATTGTTCAACACAAACAAATTTCTTAAAAAAAAAAAAAGCACTGATTTCATGGTCTCTATATATGAGATGATTATGTTTGCATATAGATTAAAATAAGGTTTAATATTAGAAGGATAGCAAATCTCATAGCATGTGCAGTAAGGCTCACTTAGAGTATCCTTGACTTTCTAATCCAAACGCACAATTGAACACCAGAAAACAGTAGTCTAGTGAATACCAGAAACTTGTTTAGCATGCAATCACAGCAAAGAAATTAAGTTGGGGAATGGGATCAGATGCTGAACACACTGATGAATAATCCATCCCGTAATAGGTACTGGTGTGTGATTCTAAATAAGAATATTAGCCCTTCATATTTGCCATCAAATCACACTCGAAAACCCAAATCATGTTGATTAGAACAAGATATAAATAATAACTTGCCAGGATCTATGCCATCCGTGTTCGGAGCATGATGTAATGGAGCCAAAATAGTAACATTTTGAATTGTAACATTCTTGCAGTCATAAGGATGTAGCGTCCAGAAAGGAGAATAACGTAAAGTTATGTTAGCAATGACGATGTCACTCGACCACATGATCTGAACCAGAGGACCTCGGGTATGATTCAGCTGCTTTTTTTCATGCTTCTCCCACCATGTTTTCCCCTGTCCATCAATTGTGCCATTATGCCCTGCAAATGATAGCATAGAATTCATCATATTTATTGTAGAACTGTTTATAAAGATCATGGGAAAAGTGTGCAGTGTTGACATTAACATGTTAACACTGCTCTAAAATACCAATATGAGATGACATAACAAGTGGCAGTGACATCAGATCTACAAATATCTTAAATGCTGGCATTGCATGCTAATGAGTAAGAGAAACTAGGATGGTCAATTCAGCAAATTTAGGGGAAGAAAGTTTGCAACTCACACACTAGCTCAGAACTTGTAGGTCAGCTGCCCCAAATTAGTACTTCATTAACCTTGCCCCTTTTAGATTTTGGATACATTGCTAGAAGCAGTATTGACATTGGCGCTCATGTGAGATCTTGTGAGTGACACAGCATATGCATGACCATTATTAAAAGAATCCCAGCACAAATGTGCACACTGAGAAATTGCATTTAGTGCTCTCAGACCCAATGAGGAAAAGGAACCCCACAACCAAATTGCATATACTATGGAATTTAGAGTAGACTGTGGAGCAGATAAACTGTAGGATCAATGGTAAATAGTTGGAATTGTGCTAAAAGGGAAAAAATGGACCGATGTACAGTTGGAAGTCACTTCTTCTTGACTCCCTTGTCTAATGTGGATAGAATACAAAGAGTCGATGGGTTTAGAATGGTAAGGGTTCCATGAAGTACCTGATAAAGAGGTACGTAGGAAGACATCTAGCCCACATGAACGTTTGTGCAACCTGCCTTATCCGGCTACGCATGAGCTCTTCTTGAGTATCTTTTTGGACTCAGCCTCAATTACTTATCATGGAAAGTGTCATAACTCATAACTAGCTGTTCAAGATTATTGGTTTCCCTATATCCACAGATTTCTCTCCTGTCTGAAGTGCTCATAATTGGTGGCCTCCCAAAATCAGCACTTGTGATTTACATTCATGTGCAAAATTCGAGCACCTCATTTGAACAGTATTAAAGGAAAAATACAGGCACATATCCATCCATAGTACCTCATGCTTCTTCCTCTACTATGGGGTAGTCAAACAGTCCTCACTGAATTTTGTATCCACGCAGTATCTGAGTGGGCAGTCATGCATCCTCGTACTGGCTTCTTCCTTTTTTGTATATTAAAATGTTTGTTTGCCTTAACACCGATTGCATACCATTTAGCGAAGCACTGGCAAGAGTTTGAAAGAGCCACAAGCTGTAGAAGTATAGTGACAGAACAACCAAAGAAATCTGCCAGCAATTGACTAAAATCTTTGTTATGGCTTTGGACAAAGCTCTCATTTTGAACTTTCGGCATTTTTTATGTCTTTGCAGTGATTCTGTAGAACACGTTTAGGCATTAATTTAATCTTCTTACACTACTAATGCCCAAGCTTGATAGAATAAGGTCGTTTAAATCATGCACAAAATGTGCGCAGCAAAACTGATGAACATGCGAAATCAGGCGAAATTGATAGTATGATGCTAAAATATTTACTTATCTGTTGTAGTTTCATAGAAAAAGGAGCGGTATCAAATACAAAGGATACATGTGAATTACTGAAATGTAATTAGGATAGTTCGGCATTGACCATTCTAAAGACACTGACAAAATTGACACCAACTCTACACTAACATGATGTGGCGAAACTAAATTGGATAGTATCACTATGAAAATAGTTGATTTTGAGCATAAAAACTAAAATGAGTCAATCACAATGAGCCAGTGCACACATTTACACAAAAAAATGGAAGGATAAATATTAAGATCTAACACAAATGAACAAGGGATAATGGAATGTGCCAAGTAGGGTTTTTGGCATTTAAGATGAAACAGACATAACTACCTTCCAAACACACTCATTAGAGGCAAAATACCCCCCATCTTACTATTTCTTGGAATAATAACTTCATGTCATAGGATGGCTCTTTGAAGAGTGAAATTATCAAGACAACTTCAATGTATTATTCTTAAGGAAGCCTTTCACACCTTAAAATGACCAAAATGCTATTAAAGTGACGAAAATACCTCAATAGTATCCCACTATCCCCACTTGTTGGCTTTTAAGATTTCATATTAAGGTAAGGCTTTCAATTAACCAAGTTCAAATAAGCATGAATGAGACTATAACTGTTGTATATCTTCATTTGCCTCCTAAGATTATTAAAAGTTACACGACCTTCTAAGACAGACGCTGACGTGGGTGTCTCAGGGCTGACGTGGGTCATCAGAGGTCCACCTGGGGTTCGCTGAACCTTGGGTCTCCGGGAGCCGCCGTCGGCTTTTTTCACCGGCGGCCGGTTATCTTCCTCAGTCGCCCTTCTCGTTTTCTCTTCAGATCTACTATTATTCTTAGGGTTTCTTACTTAGTTGAGGCTAGTGGTGTGGGTGGCGGCCTTCTTTGTCACCGCCGGTGAGGTCTCAACCAGCGATCCTGTCGCCGGCGACCTTCCGCGGCGCAACAGGGTGGTTTTTTCCCAGATTGCTCGTCTCTTTCTGGTTTCTACCTTTCTGAAGCCTCCACTGAAGTGGCCAACACTTTCTATTGCAACCGGTGGGGTTCTCGCCGGAGTCACTGCCACCGGCGACTTTTCCAGTCATCGGAGTTCCAATTTCCGGTTTTTTCCAACTCAGAAAAGGCGTCTAAAGTGCTTTAGGGCCAGATTTGTAAGTTTTATCACTCCTTGCAGCTGCTGCCCTGTGTTTCTACTCAGATAATGGTCTATGTCTTTTAGCTAGCTTGCTAAAGCTCATTAGTGTGAGAGGAGGCTGTAAGAGGTTTGTGGCAATCAAAAGCAAATCCTTCGATTTAGATATTGTTAGGAATGCAGAGGATGTCTTGAAAATTTATGAGAATGGGAGGGGGAGGAGGACCTCACTGCTGCTACCAGAGAATGTCGTCTTATGGCTATTGAGGACCTGGGGCAGATTTTATAAGTCTAAATCCCCCAATTGGTGCAATCAAATACGTCGAGGCTCAAATATTTTTCTTTTAGAATCTAAGAGAAATAGGGCGGGAAAATTTCTGCTCATAAACAAGGGCAAGAGAAATTTTGTTATTTTCCCAGCAAGCTGGATTGAGAAAGTTTGGATTGAGAAAGGTTGGGCAAAAATATTTGATGTTCTTCAAAAGTGCACTCATTCCGATAGGCGATGCGCCTAATGCTCATGTGTTGGCCCCTTTTTTTGGGTGCGGAGTTGATCATCTGCCTTCTTCATATCTTGGTCTTCCTCTTGGTGCTCCTTATAAGAGCATAGCAATTTGAGATCCAGTTATTGAGAGGTTTCATAAGAGATTGGCAGGCTGGAAGTCAAAGCTTTTGTCCAGAGAGGGTAGATTGACTCTTTTGATAAGCACTTTGTGTACTTTGTCCATCTACTTCATGTCTTTATTCACCATCCCAACTAGCATTGCTAGTCGGTTAGAGAAAATCATGAGAGATTTTCCTTGGAATTCCAACGAAAATGATAACGGACTCCACTGGGTCAACTGGAATGAGGTATGTCGTCCTAAACAGTAGGGAGGACTTGGCATAAGACCTCTTCGTGATATGAATGAAGTGTTGAAGACCAAATAGCTGTGGAGGTTTGCAATAGAGGATAGTGCTATGGGGAAAAATGTGATCAAGGCAAAATATGGAATAGACGAGTTGGGTTGGTGGAGTAAAAAGAGTCCTTATCCTCACGAGGTTGGTTGCTGGAAATCTATCGTAGGAGGTCTCGAGCGTTTCAAATCTTTAGTGCATTTTGAGGTGAGGGATGGATCAAGGGTATTATTTTTGCACGATGTTGGGTGTGGGGATCGCCCTTTAAAAATCTTTCTCCCGATCTTTTTAGGATGGCTCGTCTAAAATATACCACGGTTAAACAAGTTGTTTAGTGGAATGGTGACGTGAGCCATTGGAATTTGACTTTTGTAAGGAGCCTTAATGATTGGGAAGAGAATAGTGTTTGTAATTTGTTAGCCGTACTTGCTGACAAAAAGGTTCCGTCCCAAGGTAATGATGAGATTGTGTCGCCACTTAACTTTAAGGGTTCCTTTCCTGTCAAGAACTTTTGTTCCACACAATTTGAAGACTTGGACGGTTGTGATTTTCCTGCCAAGTCTATTTGGAAGTCTAAAGCTCCCACAAAAGTGTGTTTCTTTACTTGGGCAGCCACCTTAGCCAAGATTCCCACGGACAACATACTTAAGAGAAAAATTTTAGAGGTCTAAGTAAATGCTTCATATGTTTGGAGGAGGAAAAAACTGTGGATCATCTTCTGGTACATTGTCAGTGAGTTTCTTCACTTTGGGATTTATCTCTCTCACTAATGGGGATTAGTTGGATTCAACCTTCTAATGTGAGAGATGTAGTGGTGGCTTGGAGGAGACGGATGCAGAAGAGCTGGGTCCTTGAAGTTTGAAACATGATTCCTTTGGCTATTTGGTGGGCTACTTGGAAAGAGAGGAATCGCCGTATTTTCGAGGACAAAATCTTGTCATTTCAAGATTTCAATCTCTATTTTTTGAGGTTGTTGTATAGTTGAAGTGTGGGGCTTAATAGTGACAAACAGTTAAATTTTTTGGCTTTTATCGATTGCATAATGGATGAGAGCTTAAGGGCATAATGTTTTTGTAGTGCCCCTTTTGTGCATGGGTAATATCCCCTTAGTGTCCTTTTAATACACATATTTGATTACTTACCAAAAAAAAAAAAAAAAAAATTGATACTCTTACTGAGATTGTTAATCTTGCTTTCTTGAGCACATCTGGAGCACTGAGGAGGCCCCTACACCAAGTGACACTAACACATGGTGTTGCGCTTCCACTTTTGCCTACTCCACCTCCGAGCTGTTGCCCAAAATGTGGTTTTACTGGGAACCAGACTGTTTCCTTCGTTCGGTCCCACTCAATGCTACAACTAAGTCTTCGAGGAAGGTGAATGAAGCCATTCAAGAGCTTCCGTTTTCCGAGCTTCCGTTTTCCAAGCTTATGCAAATGAACAGAGGAAAGCAAAGGATCGTTACAGAGCTTGGTTTGAGAGCATCTACTTCGATGAGCACTCAAGTTTACTCCCGACGCAACAGTGCCGGGAATACAAGGAATAGGGGTGCGTGACAGCAAGGGGTCTAGCAATGAGAGCAGGGTTTCTGTCTGTGCAAATTGGCCTCCAGATGCTTTGTTTCAGAGTGAGACAGATTCTCCTTCGTCAAATGAGGCTAAATCTTTTGACCCTGCTATGCTCAAAACAAAAATTTGTGGCCAGGCTTTTAGCAATACTAGTGGTTCTTTGGCAAGGAATGTTGTAGTCTCTCGCCAAGTCCACAGGGGTTCTGTGATTTTGGACATTCATCCTTTATCAGATCCTTTGAATCTTTCTAACGAGCTACCTCCATCATCTTCTGTGAGCTTGCCTTGGTTCTTTGAGGAGAAGGACCAAACCCCCTCTTTAGTGGTGAATGCCCCGTCTACTTTGTTCTCTATGGCTAATCAGTCAAAACTTTTAGCTCATAATTGAGGGTTGGATTTATGTGGTGGTGTTCCTTGTGATTTACCTCGGGAAGTGGTTCCTAACGCAATTGCAATGAGTGTGAGCTCTCGCATTAATGCTCCTAATTACAGGCTGCGGGACACAATTCAAGAGCTGGCTGGGCACGAGTGGCCGTTGGTACCAATGGGTAGTTGCTCATGAGTTGATGATTCGGTTGAGCTGCTCGCCGTTGATTACTCTTGTTTTAACGGCCCTAGCAATTCCAATTCGATTGAAGATGTTTGGGATGGCGAGAAGGTTAATTCTAATAATGTTTCCAAGTGGGTGGCCTCCGAAAAAAACATTGCCGCCTGTATAATGGGGTGGCCTTCTCTGGTTATGAGCATGAGGTGATTAATCTTCTATCGAGAACCGAGAGGAGCAATGTTACGCCCAAGCCAAATGTGCATAGAACACCGCCATCTACTAGGAGGCAAAGGGAGCTTCAGAGACTAGAGTTTGGAGTTAATTATGATAGGTCGTATACTTCTACTAGTAGGTTGATGGTGCCTTATATTTAGGTTTATATCTTAGAACATGAGGGGTATTAATGATCGTGACAAGAGGGTTTTGCTTAAGAATTTCCTGAGGGACTAGAATTGTGATCTCATTTGTCTTCAAGAGATAAAACTTGAGCATGCTGAGCTTTCTGATATTCGTAGCATTTGGGGAAACCAACATGTTGGGTTCGCTGTTCTCAAGGCGATAGGTTCACCAGGAGGGATTTAGTATTGTGGAACAAAAATTCATTCCAATTGAGTTCCTCATATTGTGGTGATTTTTCAATCACGTGCTTTTTGCAATCAGCATCTCTTGAGCCTTCACTGGTGTTTATGGTCCGCATGCTAGAGTTAACAAACTGAGAATGTGGGACGAACTGAGGCGTATTCGATGGTTGGTCTGACCCTTGGTGCATAGGGGGGTTTTAATGAAATCCTATATTCCCAAGAAAGAAGCACAGGTGTTTGTCCTTCTAATGCGATGGTGGAGTTTCAAGAGTTCATCGATTACTCAGCCTTGCTGGATCTTCCCTTGAAGGGGGGGAGACTTTACTTGGTCCAGGAGCGGAGATGAATCGGTATGTTCAACGCTGGACCGCTTTCTTATGTCGGCAGATTGGGAGGAGTTCTTTTTAGACATGATTCAACAGAGGCTGCCAGACCTACATCGGATCACTTTCCTATTTATCTTGAAACGACGAGGATAGAAAAGGGTAGGACACTGCTCAAGTTTGAGAATATGTGGTTGGAATCTGAGCGATTCTCAGGCCTTATCAAAGAGTGGTGGGGGGAGGCTCAAGTTGAAGGTTTTGCTAGTTACATTGTGCCAAAAAAGCTTAAGTTTGTCAAAGAGAAACTTCAAAAGTGGAACAGGGATGTGTTTGGAGACATTACGATTCAAAAGTATAATCTTTTGGGAATTATAAATTCTCTCAATGTGAAAGAAGAGACTTCTAGCCTTACTAGCGTTGAAATCCAGTAAAGCAGGGATGCAAGAGAGGATTGGGCTAACATTATCTTGATGGAGGAAATATCTTGGAGACAAAAGTCGAGGGCTTTATGGCTCAAGGCAGGTGATCATAACACCAAATTCTTCCATAGGGTTGCTAATATGCGTAGGAAGTTTAACTCTATGTCTTTCATGGTGGTGGACGGGGTTCATTATGATGCTCTCCCAGATATGAAGTCTTCAATCTACAACTTCTACAAATCTCTTTTTTCTGAGTCTGAGCCGTGGAGACCTAAAGTTGATAGTTTGCCTTTACCCTTGTTACGTGACTCTGATAAGACAATTATTGAGATGCCTTTCAGTGAAGAAGAAGTCACTAATGCCCTTCTTGACCGTTGTGGGGATAACGTCCCCGGACCCGATGGGATGACTATGGCATTCCTTCAAGACAATTGGGACATTGTCAGTGGAAATGTAATGAAAATGCTTACTAAGTTTTTTTCTGCAGGAAGATTTGTCGACAGCATCAATGCCACTTTTATTGGTCTTATTCCTAAGAAACCAAATGCTGAAAATAGTAGAGATTTTCGGCCAATCACCTTAGTTGGTTGCATTTATAAGTTGCTTTCCAAGGTTTTAGCTCAAAGGTTAAGGAGCATCACTAGGACTCTTATTTCAGAGAATCAAAATGCCTTTGTTGGAGGCCGTCAAATTATTGATATGGTGCTCATAGTAAATGAGCTTATTGATTCTAGGGTCAAGTCGGGAATACCGGGAGTCGTTTGTAAGTTGGATATTGAGAAAGCTTACGATCATGTGAACCGGGAATTTTTGCTGTATGTCATGAAAAGAATGGGCTTTGGGGAAAAGTGTATTGGATGGATACGCCATTGCATTTCATTTACATCTTTCGCAGTTCTTGTCAATGGTTCTCCAATAGAGTTCTTCTCGGCTTCTAGAGGTCTTCGTC
>NCQV01073142.1:2232-16825 GCA_002740545.1 Lophocereus schottii
AGACAAAGCCTAAAGAATTCATTGTCGACAGCCTATCGCCATACTTTCTCTATCCTTCATATTCACTAGGAGCTATTATAACCACAATCAAGTTTAATGGAAAAAACTATGATCTATGAGAAGAAGATGTAAGAATAGGACTCAAGGCCAAGAATGAGCTTGCCTTTATTGATGGAAAAGTGACGAAATCAGTGGTGAAAGATGGCGAATATTTAGCGGAAGCTAGGGAGATGGTTAATTCCATGATCACATCATGGATCGTGAATGTGATAGATTCCAAACTGCATGTTAGTGTGGCGCATGTAGACTTGGCACGAAAGGTATGGGAAAATATTTAGAAAAGATACTCAATTCCTATGTGCCAAGGATACACTATTGAAGGCAGAAATAGCCTCATGCAAGTAAGAAGGGCAAGAAGTCATAGATTTTTTTTTTTCCCCCTTCAAAGCTAATGACCTTATGGAACAAGCTCGATAATTATACCAAAGTTGTAATATGCACATATGGAGCAGCAGAGAAGATTGTCAAGATGATAGAAGAAGAGAAGGTGCACCCCTGTTTGTTGGGACTCAATGATGAGTCTTTTTCCACAATCAAAGGCTAGATACTTTTCAACATGGTTCGGTAAGAAGATAACCATAAGAATGTCATGGTGACTCAACATCAAAATAATGAAGTAGTGGCTACTTTTGCTATACTTTGGGATCGAAAGGATCACAGCAACAAGGCTAAAAGACCTCGTGTAAGGATTTTGGGAAGATCGGATATGATAAAGCAAGTTGCTATGAGTTGATAGGCTATCCACTAGGCTAGAATACTCGTAGTGGATGAGGAGGCTACGGTAGAGGATAGACAAGTTGTAGTGGCAGACGCTTCAATCTCAGAAGAGGTAGAGGTGTAGGTTCTGGATCAGCTCGTGAAGTTTCCTACGCTGCGCAAGTTCAAGGGGAACATGCCTATGCCTTTCTTCCATTTGCTGTAGCACATAGCGGTGAGGATAATCGGTTCACTATGCACGAATTTACTTCAGATCAAGTATAAAGGCTCCTAAATCTAATTGAGACGCTGAAGCTAGGTTATGAAAAAATGTCTTGTAAGAAAACTTGGCTATTTGATAGTGGTTCACCATAACACATGGCGAGGAATATAGATTTGTTGTGTAACGTAGTTGGTATTGAGCCTATTCCTGTGAGTTTGGCAAGTGGATCAATGCCATACGGTATCAAGAGAGGCTCAGTTGCATTAAATCCTAATTTGCTTCTGCATGATGTTATTTATTTGACTAGCTTGGATTGTAATTTGATATCCATAGCCCAACTTCTAGACGAAATTTATTGCATGGTAACATTTACCGAAAAATGTTGTGTGGTGTAGGACTTTACTACGAAGAAGTTGATTGGAGTAGGTGAGCCTAGAAGAGGGGTCTTTGTCTACAAGGACGATTTAGAAGCAAGAATTCAAGTCCAAGGTTATTTTTCATGGATTATGGCATCGCAGGATGGGGCACCCTTCAAGTCAGGCTTTTTCTAAAGTTTCTAGCAACATTTAGTTAGATACTAGTAGTAAGAATAATGATGATTTTTATGACGTGTGTCTATATTTTAAATAAGCACATATCTCATTTTCTATTAGTAAAAATAAAGCCTAGAGTGTTTTCATCTCATACATTGTGACACATGGGTGCATATCGTGTTAAATCATTTTATGGAGCTACCTATTTTCTTACTATTCCTGATGATCCTAGTATAGGTGTATGGACATACTTAATGCCAAGAAAAAGTGAAGTTTCACAATTAGTGAAAAGTTTTTGTACGATGGTTAATACGTAATTTGGGGCTAAGGTAAAAGTTATTAAAAGTGATAATAGCAGTGAATGCACTTTAGGACCCATGAAAAATTTCTATGGGGAATATGGGATCGTACATCAGACTAGTTATGTAGATCCACCTCAACAAAATGAAAGGGTTGAAAGAAAACATCATGTGTTGAATGTTGTTAGAACTTTTCCATAATCTCCCTCTAGAATTCTAGGGAGAATGTGTGCTAACTATTGTTAATCTGATGAATAGAACATCTTCCTTAGTTTTAAATGGCAAAACACCCTATGAGGTATTTTGTTTAATGCTAAACCTTTATATGAGCATATTAGGGTTTTTGGGTGTCTATAATCATCAAAGGCCAAAGGACAAATTTAGAGACCATAATAGATGACGCATTTTTGTTGGGTACCCATATAGAAAGAATGGATGGAAAGTAACAAGCAGGGATGAGGCCCTAGGAATTAGGAAAAATTACGAAGATAGACCATGAAAGCCAAATAACAGAGATCAATCGCAAAGCGACAGTAGTGGCAGTGCTGGGCCAGAGCCTACTAGAAGCCCAATTTATGAGGGTCTTGGTAATGTTGAGCCCGAGAATAGAAGGGGTGATAAATCAGGAGATGTCTTGCCTACTGTTACTATCAAACAAATTTGACCCACTACTTCATCTTGGCCAGACTGTGGCAAGCAAACCCGAAAAGCTCTAAGTCACCTACAACAGTGTATATGCTACAATACATCTTTCAAAGATCCCTTTCCAATCACTCCCGCACTTCAAAAAGTTTCTTCATGTGAGTTGTATCCCATTACTAATTAGGTTACCTGTGATAAATTTTTAGATGTACATAAATGCTAATTATATGCTACAATGAAGACTGTGGAGCCCAGCTTTTATCATAAAATGGTTAGGGATGCAAATTGTAGAGAAGCCATGGCTAAAGAAATCGAAGCTCTAGAGTTGAATGACACTTGGGACATAGTAGACTTGCCCACCCTAAACGTAAATCCATTAATTACAAATGGGAATAGAATGTTGATGGGAGTATATAGCAATGTAAGGCCTTTTTGGTGATTCGAGGAGATAAACAAGTGGAAGGTTTTGATTTTAGTAAAACTTCTACTCTTGTTGCTATAATAACAAGTGTAAGGTATTTTCTTGCATTTGCAACTGTTAGAGGATGGGAACTATGTCAAATCGATGTCAATAATGTCTTCCTACATAGGAATATGGAAGAGGAGGTGCATATGACTTTATGTTAGGTACTATAGCTTCAAATCCTAACAAGTGTGTAAACTCCAAAAACCATTATATGGTTTGACGCAAACTCCTAGACAGTGGTTTGCTAAGCTCTCTTCCAAGCTTTAAGAGTTTGGCTTTGTTAGATCATATAAAGACTATTTCATGTTCACTTATCAAAAACATGGAAACTTCAAGGCATTATTATTTTACATTGATGATTTAATTCTCTTTGACAATGACAGTGACACATGCTCAGCATTTAAAGCATATTTGAATAGTTACATTCGCATAAAAGACTTGAGACCTCTCAAGTATTTCCTCGGCATTGATATAAGCTCGAAATTCAGAAGGACTATTCTTGTCACAGCGAAAATATGTTTTAGAGATTGTTGAAGAGTGTGGTTTGTTGGAAGTCAAACATGCAGGCTTCTTATGGAGACTAATCACCAATTGGGTATTGTGAGGGACAAGTTTATAGATGATCCAACTCAGTACATGAGGCTTGTCCATTGCCTTATTTATTTGACAATTATTTGGCCTGAGCCAAGCTACTCTGTGCATATTTTATCTTAGTTCATGCAAAATCTCAAGAAAGAACATGTGGCTACAGCTACACATGTCCTACATTATTTGAAAGGTAAACGAGGGCAGAGGTTACTTATGACAAGTGATTCAGATTTGCAAATCATTGCATACTATGACTCATATTTGGGGGGGGGGCGTCCTATCACAACGCATTTCTTAACTAGGTATTTTGTCACTCTTGGTGGATATACTATTTTCTAGAAGACTAAGAAACAAACTATATTGTCTCGCTCTTTTACAAAAGCTATATATCAAGCTATGGCTGTTGCCACTAGTGAACTCATTTGGATTTGATCCTTTTTTACATCCTTGAGAGTCTTTGTGAAGCTTCCTATGAAGTTTTTTTGAAAAATCAAGCAGCGTTGCACATTGGTAATAGTCTTGTCTTCCACGAAAGAACTCAACATATAGAGATTGATTGCCACTTTGTTTGCGAACATCTCTTATCTAGAGAATTGATCACAAGTTATCTTCCCTTAAAGTACCACTTACAGATATCTTCACCAAAACTCTAGGCAAGCAACAATTTCTATTCCTATAATCCAAGTTGCGTATTGTCAACCCCCATGCTGCAACTTAAGGGGGAGTGATAAGGAAATATTTTTTGTATATAGTTTTGCATTGCTTGATGCCTAAGCTAGGGTTAGACGGCTAGGGTTTATGTGTTTTAAGGCAAATTGGATTCTTCTTTATTGTAATATATAGGATGGCTATGAATTAATGAAATAAATGGAAGTTTTTACCCCTTTCTTCTCCTCTGCTATCTGTGTTTATATCAAATTAAAAAAAAAACACATGCCACGTGTTGGCTTCAGTTAATCTAAATGTTCATTGGAAAAACAAAGAAAATAGGAAAAATTTGTAATGGAGAAAATAAAACAGAGATTTTGTTTTTTCATCATACTTATTAGAAAAATAAAATTCTTCTTGGAATTTTAATACTACTAGTTGCTTAAATGAATCTATCAATCACAAAAGGAAACAAAACGGAAATTTTGATTTAAATAATCCCTACTTTGGGTTGTCTATTGGAAATAATCTCTACTTGCAAAATACATAGTGGTATGCCCTACTTTAATCCTATTTAATTCATATATATCAGTATCGAGTTCAGATCACTTTGACATGGTGGAGGAATTATGTGGCGGTAGACTTAATTAACATGGCAAGTGTTCTTTTGACAAACCAAGGAAAATATCATTGGCTAGGTCACCCACTCGCCCTCAACTCCATTTTCTTCCCCCACCTTCAAATTAAATCTCTTAAAAAAATAAGTTGAGGCAGTTTGTAGAAAGCTCAGTCTTTCACTCTCCCTCATTAACCCAAGTCTGAAGCCTTTTTATTTCGGTTTTCTCTCTTAAAATAAGATTGAAGCAAACCCTAGATTGCTCTGGTGTTGGACACTGTCAAAGACAAACATTCAAAGGCAAGGTTTTAGCAACTATAGCTAAAGCTAGGAAAATCTGACCTGGTTTGATAACACTACCCGAACCCAACCTGAAATTACTGAGAGAAACACAAACGCAACAAGAATCGAACCAATTTTAACCCAAATTTGACACAACTTGATCGTTTATTGTGAAAACATGTTAATTTTTAAGTTTGAGTAAATATAAAATATTTTCAAGGATGGCATAAAATTGATCCATTTATAAAATGGGTCAACCTGAACAGACCCCTTACACAACTCTAGCTACCGTTATTAAGGACAAGGAATATTTGAGAATTGAAAGTAGAAGAGTTCGATCTTTGCTTTATCTGTCCTAAAGAAAGTAAATATTTTTGTTAATTTTATGAAATTTGAGGGCTAATTAGGTGGGTTACTTGTTAATTATATGTACATTGGCTTTGTGTTGTAGAGTTAGTAGGGGTGGGTAATTTGTTGATTTCTTAAAATTTTTGTTTACATTGGACCTGATGTCCCAATTATTTACTGCTTGTCTAAATAGTGTGAGTCAATTGCATTATGGAAATGGATGAAGATTAAATGTACTTGGAAATTAATTGTGAGGGAAGATATGAGACTGAAATGCTAATGTTAAATATGAAGGAGGTCACATTATGGAGATTTATTATTTGATATTGACAAATTGTCCAACTTTGAGTTGAAAGGGCTTGTTGAAGACCTTGGATTTGATAATGTGTCGATTTACACTATGCAATACATGGGTTGGATTTGAAATATGGTTTGAGAGAGGGTAGGAGTGATCAGGAATCAATAGATGTGGCTATTTGTGCAAGAGCACACAAGGCCCTTACTTTGTATATAATAATGGGATGGATAAAGCTCAATTCATGTCTCTTATTCTCCCTACCCCAAATATGCTTGTGCCTAGTAGCCCAAAAAGCATGGCCTCTAGTTCCACCCATCCTGTTAGCTCAAAAGCTACTAACTAAGAATAAAGCATACTCTAGGACAACCTCCATCTTCAAAAAGAAAATAGAAGACCCCAGAGAAATTTGTTTTTGGGGCCTAAAGTACCTAGATCCTAAAGGCCCAAAAAAACCCAATGCCTTAGGCCCCAAAAAACCCTATACATAAGGCCCAAAAAACACGTATCCGAAAGACCCAAAAGACACTGATGCCAACTGATAAAACCTTGAAATCCACTAAGATTGAGGATGTCCCATCCACATAAAATTGCAAAGCATCTCAAGCAAGAGATGAAGATAAACCAAGTCCTAAGAAATGTAAACACAAAGGCAAGGACCTTGCAGTTGAGTATGATTGGGAGGACGCTCGCCTTGAATTACGTATTCCATGACATCAAGTTGTTGTGGGGTTGATGTAACGCTCCCACCTAATCACCTTCTAATGCCTTAATTATTAAAAAATTAGTGTGGCTTGACAAATTTTCAACATTACTCAAGTGCGAATGCATATTTGCAAGAATACATATATACATACATATATACACATATACATATATACATATATACATATATATATATTCACATGATTATTCGCATTTACTTATGATTTTAGAAAAAAATTCTATGATAATTTGATTCCTCAAATTGAGTATTCTCTTATTAATAAAATGCATTGCTTGCTACTTCCATTGATATCATAATCATATGACTAATGTAAGAATTAAAATTGTATAAACATGATTAGGTAATGGGGTGTTACATCCTCTCCTCCTTAAAGAAAGTTTCATCCTCAAAACTTGTGCTAAACATACCTTTCGAATAGACGTGGGTAACGAGTTTTCATGTCATCTTCTGTTTTCTATGTAGCCTTAGATGCTCCATGATGACTCCATTTGACTTTAACTAAGGGCATAGCTTTGTTGCGTAATTGTTTAACTCTTTGGCCGAATATCTTCACAGGTTGTTCTTCATAAGTTAACCTGTCAGCTTCAACTTCCAATGGTTCATATACTATTATATAAGCTGGATCATGAACATATTTACAAAGTTACAAAATACGGAATACGTCATGCACATGCTATAACTCAAGTGATAAGGCTCATTAGCAAGGAACCCGGTTGATCTTCTCAATGATGTCATAGGGCCCAACAAATCATGGGCTTGGCTTCCCTTTAACAATGAATCTTCATATTCCTTTAATTGGAGAGACTTCCAAAAACACTTTGTCTCCTTCTTCAACTTACAAGGGTTTCCATGCTTAGTCAACATATGATTTTGTATATCTTGTGCTGCTTTCATTTCCATTGTATAATTTATCTTTTCTGCTATTTCTTTAATCATTTTAAGATCCACAATTATGGTTTTCTCTAAATCATTCCAACAAAGAAGAGTTCTATATCTTCTACCATACACATAGAGCCTCAAAAAGGGCCATTTTTATAGTAGCTTGTAACTATTATTATACAAAAATATCTAAGGGCAAGTATTCCCACCACTTCTTTTGAAAATCCAATACGCATGCTCATAGCATGTCCTCAACAATCTACTCATTCAATTTGTCTGCTTGTTTTCGGATGATAGGAACTGCTAACTGTAGCTTTGTGCCAAAGGCTTTCTGTACAGCTTTCCAAAATCGGGCTTGAAACCTTGAGTCCCTATCTGAGACAATGTCTTTAGGTACTCCAGGCAATCGCAGCACTTCTTTAACATTAACTCGAGCCAGCTTACGAACTTCCCAAGAATCATGTATTCCCACAAAATGGGTGGACTTGTTGAGCCTATGAACTATCACCCAAATGGTGTTTTTCCTTGATGCTATTAGAGGTAACCCCATTACGAAATCCATCAACATGGACTCCCATTTTCACATGAGAATTTCTAATGGTTTTAATTCTCCAACTTGTCTTTGATGCTCAGCTTTAACTCTTTGACTAGTAAGACATTTATCTAAATACTCAGATTTGTCTCTTTTCATATTGCTCCACCAAAAGGTTTGCATTAAATCCCTGTACATTTTTGTTCATTTAGGGTGGTGGATGGTATTGTGCACCTCACACATTATCCTTTCTTTTAGCTCCATCCTTTGGGGGACACATGTTGGACTTTGAAATCTAATAGTTCCCTAGTTCTCCTCCATAGATCTCCACACCTTCCTTTTGCTTATATTCACCCTAGTTCTTTCTATCTTTGCATTCCCCATCTGTGCTTGTTTAATCTCATCTAAGAAAGTGGGTTGGACAAAGATACAAGTATGATCATATTCTCTAGATCCCTCAAATCTTTTGTGATACCATTACTGCAGCGTTTACACTATGATGTGTTTTATAACTCAATGCATTAGCCATAACATTAGCCTTTTCTGGGTGGTATTGTATTTAGATGTTATAATCCTTGGGATGTTCTAACCACCTACGTTGCCTCAAGTTCAATTCCTTTTGAGTGACGATGTACTTGAGACTTTTGTGGTCAGTAAAAATCTTATAAGGGCTACAATAGAGGTAGTGTCTCTGAATTTTAAGCACAAAAATCATAGCAGCTAGTTTCAAGTCATAGGAGGGGTAATACTTCTCATAAGGCTTCAACTGTCTAGAAGTATAAGATATGACCTTTCTATCTTGCATTAGGACACATCCTACCCTTTGCCTAGAGGCATGACTGTTGATAGTAAATTCTCATCCTTTCACTAGTAAAGCTAGAACTGGTGTAGTGGTGAGTTTGTGCTTTAGTTCTTGAAAGGCAACTTCACACTTATTGGACCAGTCAAATTTCGTTGTCTTCCTTAATAAGTTTGTGAGACACAGGGCAATTTTTGAGAAATCTTGCACAAAATGTCTATAGCACCCTACCATACCTAAGAAACTCTGAACGTCCATAACATTAGTAGGCCTTGGCCATTCAATAACCGCTTTTATTTTGTGCGGATCCATTTACTTCCTTGTTTAGAGACCATATGCCCCAGAAAAGTCACTCCAGACAACTAAAATTCACATTTTGATAACTTAGCATAAAGTTTATGTTCACATGTTTTGCACTTTTGACAGATATACATATACGAACAGGAGGTATGGGGCCCCATTGAAGGGGTTACAGAAAAAGACTATCCACATAAGTTACTTTGCACTTTTGACAGATATATGTATACGACCAAGAGGCATGGGGGCCCCATTGAAGGGGTTATAGAAAAAGGCTATAATCCTCAAATAAGGTCTAAATACCCGATTCATCAAATCCATAAAGGCTACAGGGATGCAGGTCAACCCAAACGGCATTACCGTAAATTCATAAAGACCATAACAAGTCCTAAACACCATTTTGGGAATATTCCCAGGTTTGATTCTCAACTGATGGTACCCTGACCTAAGATTGATCTTCGAGAAAACTCTCGTTCCTTGTAATTGATCAAATAAATCATCAATCGTAGACAATGGATACTTATTCGTTATAACGATCTTGTTTAATTCTCTGTAATCTATACACAATCTCAAAGTCATATTCCTCTACTTCAAAAATAGCACTATTGCTCCCCAATGGGATATGCTTGGTCTTATATAAACTTTTTGTAACAGATCTTCCAATACACTTTCAGTTCATTTAACTCAGTTGGGGCCATCTTCCATGGATACTCCTGGTTCTAACTCTATTTCAAAGTCAATCTCTTTTTTGGGTGGTAAGTCAGGGATTTCTTTTGGGAAAACATTTGAAAACTCTTTGACTACCGGAATATCCGTAAGTTTAATTTCCTTGTTCTTATCTTTAGTCACACAACATAGGTACACCTCACACCCTTGTCTAACTAGTTTCGTCCCTACCATCACGGATATTATACGGCATTCCTTACTACTATTGTTTCTCTGAAAATACATTTTTCCTCCTCCTTTTCCTTTTAGGGATGCTATTTGCTTTTGGTAATCAATATTTACTCCATGCCTTAACAACCAATCCATTCTTAAAATTATATTGAATTCCAATCGGTCTAACTATGTTAAATTGCCTTCAAATGCCTCTTAATTAGAGAGATTGGACAATCTTGTAAATAACATGACATTTTATCATTTTTCCCACTGGCAAATTCATATACAAATCTATAGAACATTTACGTAATTTCGCCCCTGTCTAGATGTAGGTTTTGATGAAATAAAAGAAAGTATAGCTTCCGAATCAAACAAAACAATAAAGGGTATTGAATTAAAAGTACGCATGCCAATCATAACCATTCCTAAGGTATTGGTCTACTTCCTGCTAATTAAATAAGCTTTGCCCACCTAGCGGTTGGCTGCAGGGATAGAGGTCTAACCGTTCTTATAAGGTGAAGTTGGACCCTTTCTCAGTATGGCAGTGCAATTAGCAATCAAATGATTTGGATCCCACACCAAAATGATGATTTGTTCCTACCTTATACTCCAAGGTATCGTGGTTTGTATGACTACACTTGGGTTAGTGCTTCCTAGCAGGGGCTCGACCTTAGGTTTAAGTTACATATTGTGGGTTTCTTGTTAGGAAATTCCGTAGCTTGATTCTTCACGTTTTCTTAAAATTGGCCTAATTAGTCATTCGTAACTCATTTTTCACCCGTTCGATTTTTGTAGCATGCTTATACAATTCTTGACTAGATGGCACAGGCTGTCCCACCAACTGACTCCTAATATACGGCACTAGACCTTCTTCAAACCTTAGCATCCTCATATGATCCGCGGCTACATATTTTGTATTTCAGGGCAAACCTCGAGGGTTCAGCAAAACAGCTTGCATACTCCATTACTGACAGGTCACCCTATCTCAGGGTTAGGATAGAATTTCACTCGCACTGCTTCACTAAACTTATTCTAGGGTAGCCTAAGGACTTTGGAAAGTGGTCTTAACCATTTCCCACCAGATATCAACTTGTTCAGTGAGGTAAAAAGCTCCAATACTCATGCATTTGTTAGTAGGAACATCCACAACATCAAATATATTTTTCATCTGCCTAATCCATTCTTCCAATACCAAAGGGTCTTCCTTGCCATCATATGTTTCTTGATTTTGCTTTGCAAACTAATCAAAGAGCTTGTTTTCCTTTTCAACATTTTTAGAACCAGAACCGTCAAGTTTCTTTATTACCTCGGCCACAATCTTTGCCATCAATTCAGGGTCTACATCATCCGATAGCCTCTTTGGACGCTCAACATTCTCAAGGTTTTGTGGTACACTAAAAACTTCCTAACTTCTTTGAGGAATTACGACTAGGGAATTTTGATTTACCGATTGGCCTGGCATGGATTCTACGTTGTTTCTTTGCATATTGTTCTCCAGAATGTTGTTATTTGGATCTGTCATTCTGTTAATCACACATGCGAACACATTAGCTCTCACTCATTTGCGTTCCTCGTGGTTACACATCTATGTTTTCTTTTATCATTGTTTATTTTTATACTAAGAATTCCTTTATTAATAATTTCATTTGTAACCAATTTAATAGTCTTAGCATTAATGTATATAAAACACACGCATATTCATTAACTCAAACTATAACATATTCGACCTCTCTATGTGTAGAAATACCGGTAGGGGTAAGGTTGCCTACAGCTGGATCTCCACAGACCCCGCGAAAACGGGACTCACACTGGGAGTTGTTGTTGTTATTGTTGTTGTCGAGTGTCACACTCATGGAAGAAGTACAAAGATCCACCCCCCCTAAAAAAGCAAAATGGATGGACAAAGGGAAAAGGGGTTAGATTAGACACTATACTAATTTATGACCCAGAGTAGCCCCCACATGATTACAAGCCTCCCTATCCTACTAGGCCTAGGAGTTAGCTTCCTAAACGCTACCACACATAACTGCATATTTTACATATTCACATTCCTTACGTCCCTCATACGCCTCCCACCTCTAACTCCCTCTTATTCCCTCTTCCTTTTTCTATTCCGCCCTTGTAGCTTGTAGTCTACATCGCTACTATTGCTAGTTTGGACCTAAAGCTCCAGGAGTCTTCCTTATCCGTACCCTCCATCCCCCTTGGAATTTTATTTCTAATATCTCCTTCTCCCTCGATCTCATTTGACCTTATCACAACTATCTCTGGAGATTCAGGGATGTCAAGAATGCTCACCACACTACTAGAATCACTTGAATCGCCATCATTTGCTTCCTTCCAAATATCATAGCCATCATTGCCAACGTAGATATCCGATGGGTCAAACTCATAACTGGTAATTCCGACGCAAGTTGCTCAGGTTCTTGATTTAGCTTAAGTCACTTTTCCTTCTCCAAAACAGTTTAGAAAACACAAAACAATAGGGAAATGAGCTATAAAATTAATATGTTACCCTTGTACAGTCACTAAACACTTACAAGGGGTCAATGATCGTGCACGCAATTTTAAAACTATGTATTTGTTAAATATCTTTTGAGGAGAACTACACGTAAAATTGCTTATGAAATTAGTTATTTCTGAGTATCAACCAGAACCCAAACATATGAACAGTAGCCATGGCATCAATAAACTTTGAATTTTCCAATTATTGAGAAGGGCCCAAATAATGAATTCTGCTAGCAAAAACTGTGAATCACGAACATTGCACTTTGAATGATGAATACTGAAATGGGTCTTAAACATTTCAATGGTCGAATAAACACTTGTTATTATTAGTCAATGTAAATTTAAATATCTTTGAAGGGTACAAAGATTAACGTACTTTTGACATTTATTTTTCTCCTCAATCAAGTTAATTTTTACAAGCCCTTTCTTGAGAATGAATTCAGTAAAGGCTTTATATTAATGGAAATTAACTCATAGAAGTTCTAGATCTTGCGAGGCATATTCTTACACATTGTAGCCAACGTTGATATTTTAGTAAGTTTTGATACGTTAGTATACTCACAATTCCTTTTTCCATTTGGTGTTTTGATTTAGAAATAAACAAATGGGGCAATCCTCTCAAGTTCTAGATTTACTTAAACTCTAGATTTTCAATTAATTAAATCATAATTAATATTGTTATTCCTTTCTTGCTTATTATTTAATATTTATACATTAGCTTAACTTTCTTGAATTACCTGACTACACCAAGAGCTCCCAATACTTAGGGCCAATCCCCCTATTGCTTGGTTTAAGTCCCTCTCAAGTAGTAATTTCACACTTTATGGGCATAATACTTCTCCATAAGCATTTCCATTAGACTTCCCCATGACTATAATTAAATAATTCAAACCATATAGCCACTTACCTAATTTACATCCTAAATCAACTAGAATTATCTCACAATCCTCACAACCATCCCAACCCCTTCACCTTAAATTTTATCAAGCACTTTATTTATTTAACAAACAAGCAGCCAAAATAAATATAGTACGATTTCCATGTAGCCTAAGTCAGGTCCTTATACCCAATCTTATTAAGCAAATACTCATGGGCTTGCTTGCATAACTTAACCTAATCTTTCTTTACGCTCTCCCTTAAACAACCCCATTCCCACCAAGTTTATACATTTAATCTGATTAATCTGTGAGTTCACAATCACTTCAATCCCCTTTTTTTACTTAATTACATCAAGTAATCCACTTATCTTTGTTCTCATACTCATAATCAACACAAATCAAACATAACATAATTAAACGATTCACATTAATTCCTCAATTAAGCATAGTTTGCTTACCCAGATCTATAACTACACAACTAACCCAACCTTCTTCCCAATTTCAATTTTATCAAACGCTTAATCTATGTAACAACCAACATCCAAAAACAACATAATCCTCATAATCCCATTCCAATAACATTCAAAACAAGCACTCATTTACTTAAGCAACTTATGAAAAACTAGATTGAGCAAATTGACATAAAAATTCAATCATGAATCCAATTAGGCAACTCAAGCGAATCAGTTGCGAAGATTACCCAACACTCCACATAATGGCTAAATTAAATACAAGATAAATTATGACATTCAAATTTAATTGGAAGGGTAAAACAGAGGGATTACCTTGGTACGAAATTGGAAAATGGTGGTGGAAGTGGATGGATTGTGGAGAATAGGAGGTGGTGGTGGTGTCATGGTGGGCTATCAGCAACCAGGGACGCAGCAGTAAGTGCCCAATTTGTCCCAGCAGTAAGTGGCTCTGGTGAAACAGGGTAGAAGAGCAACACGCAATGTGGGAAGAGGCAAAGACAATGCTACGGCAACACACAATGACACAGTAGGGCACGGGGTCACCAGTGCTTGGAATCATCGGCAGGGCTGCAACAGCACACTAAGGGGTTCGGATGTGCGTTTGTGAGGGAAGCAGAGGGCAAAGCTCCTTTTCTGTTCTAATTTTTTTTTTTTGGGTGGTTTTCTTATAGGGATGTGAATATTACTCGAACCCAAAAAACCCGATTAAAATCCCCGCATTTAGCACTCGAATCGGTGAAAATGGGTTTTAACTCGATATGAATATGCGTATGGGTACTGCGTTCGAAAATAGGAATGGGTATGGGCATCGATTCTTAAAACTCGAACCCATTGTGTGCCTAATTTGCTAGTAAAATGCAATAAAAATAGCTAAAATCCAAAAATAAATGGTAGCCATGAAACATTAATTATATAGTATTTATTT
>NCQV01073151.1:3790-14462 GCA_002740545.1 Lophocereus schottii
CTTCAAAAAAATATCAATTTTAACTTACTTCAACCTACCTTAATCAACTTTATCTTTTTATCAAGTCCAATTTACTAATGAAAAGAACAAACTACTAAGTGTACTAAAAATTCATTGTAGAATCTACAACCTGGAGACAGAATTAATGAATGAGGAGTGAAGTGACGCATATAGGTGATCAAATTCTAAAGAACAATCGAAGCCAAATTAGGAATTGATGACTGACTCACCAGAAATGCGATGCCAGAATAGGGACGCAAAGCTCAATTAATGTTTTGGATCGAAACCCAACCTTCAAACGAGAACTAAGACGCCTAAAAACGAAAATTAAGTTTTGGAACTAGAGGGCCAGTGAAAAAAATGAGGAACGAAAACATCAAAGAAATACCAACAAATAGTTCCTTTATGTCAACCAAAAAAAAAAAATATAAATGGTCCCTGTTTTTTAGGTTAAAGTCTCAAGCCCTATTAACAATTGCAAGCAGACTTGACAAAGCTGATTCAAGCCACATCCGTTCAGAAATTTTATATTTTGAACATGATTTTCTTGATCCGAACTTGAAAAAAATCGAACTTGGAAAACTTGTAAATTTTATGTCAAATCGGTCCCAAATCCGAACCTGTCTGCTCTATCCGAATATTATATCCTTATTTTTTATTTTTCTTCAATTTTCTCCCTTAACAATAATAGTTTTTCATTATAATGAATCGTTTAGAAAGACGCTATATAATTATTGTATCCCCTCGCAAATTAGATAATGTTACCTATTCTTTCCCAAATTCATTCTCATAAAACATCATATACAACTTATAAATAGAACAATTTAAAGAACCACAAAATAACTGTCTAATCTTAAGAAAATCAATTTAAAATAAGACAAGTATTAAAAATATGCAAGTCATACCATTATATTCTTAGTGAAATAAATACGTCTCATCATATTTTAAATAATATTACTCTATAATAATCTAGAATTTTGATGTTATAATTAATAAATAGTCGTAATATCTTATGCGCCTATAATATTTTTTTGTTTGGTTTCCTTCTAATTGGTCTAAAACTTGATGTCAGTGTTAGGCAATCAACTGACTTGTATTTGTGTTAAGATCAGCTCACTAATAAAGCATACCTGATTAGGTAATGGTAGAATAATTAACAAAATATCAAAGTATTAAATGGCTATTAATATGTCAAACTGATCTGACCCGTTAACATGCTTTATATAGGTCGACCTATGAATGACCCCTCCCATTATTGCAATATATGAACTAACCCACTCAAATTTAACTCATTGTCCACACGTAGATAAATTTTAGATATCATGTTGAAAAGTTTGAATATTTTTGATATTCTTTTAAGAAATTGCAATATGTTGTTGGTTCATTAAATACAGATAATTTTAAATAATAAACATGTCGAAATTTTTATTTTGACAAAAAAGAAATAATTGACTAAAAGGGTGCTCCAAACTCGTTGAGTTGACCCGAAACCCATAAAACCGAAACACGCTCGCGCCATATTTTACATGAACCAATAATATATCAGATCTGTATTTTAACCTAATCCGAATACACTCGATCTGTATCTAACCCACCCACCCGAACTAACAGATCTGAGTGCAAGTATTAAAGTTCTTCTCTCTCTTTAAATTGACCAGATTTAGGGCATTCGACGAAGTGCCCTTAAAAATTTGTATTACCTAGATAGAACTATAATTTCGAAAGAAAGAAGTAATATCTAATAACACAAAAATCATCAAGACAAAAGCTGAATTCAATAGATATAAAAAGATAAGAAAAAAATTATATTTACACCAAAAGTAAGACTATTAATGTTGTTATTAGTTAATTTAAACTTTTATAATTAAAGTCCCATGTTTTCATTACAAGACTTTTACCTAAGCCACATGATACTAGTGTAGATTGGATCCACTTTGTGTCAATGCGTTTAGAACGATCTATTATAAACCCCAAAAAAAAAACACGATATTATATCGTAATTATACTAAATTCAACGAGAGGCACGAAAATTAATGCATTCATGATAATGAAATTTGAAAATTTAATGCCCCCAATCGTGACCAAATTGTTGTTAATGCTGACTATGCACGTGAATACTACTAGTGGCTTGCGGATGAATCATCCATTTACCAAAAAAAAAAACCAAACAAGACCCACTAGTAGCGCACCATCCGAACTAATTAATGCGATAGCAAATAACAAAAGAAAAGGAAAATTAAGGGAACATTGCCATAGAGTGTTGACTTTGATTTTAATATTACTCAGAGATGCTCTTTTAACTAGAAGATGCTACCCTGGGGGATAAAGGCAGCAGGTGCTTTTAGGCTGGTAGTGTCTCAGTCCATAGTGTTTGACTGTATTTATTCCATGGTCCTATTGGGGTACTGGGGGTACTAGACGAACCACGGTGACCACATCCACAACTGCACGCAAGAAACTAAATCACCACATTTGATGGGGCGCTCGTCAATGCTGAGGACACCCTGCGTGATGAACGCACATTATATTCAAAATGGAATGGATAGTACACGTTCTATTAAGTGTAAACGTAACTGCCATGTAAACTTTAGTACATAAACACAGTACAAACATACCTCACCATTGTCGACGTAAAACCCGTACTCATCTGTTTCGATGTACAGTCGAACGACTGCTTCTTGAAGCTTAAGAGTGCGAGGGGACAATATGGCCTTCACCTCCAATCACATACCCTCATTAGCAAAACTAATCCTGTCTGCCTCTGTATTTGTATGTTTGTCACATCAACTGTATGTATTTACTCCAAACATATATATATATATATATATATATATATATAAACATATATACATATAAATATATAAATATATATATATATATATATATATCTAAATATCTATGTGTGTGTGTATGTGTGTATATATATACACACATGTATATGTATATGTATATGTGTGTGTGTGTATATATATAAATACATACATGTGTATGTATATGTCGCTAACCCCAACCTTTGTCATACCTCCCCAGGGTTAACACCTTCATACTTGTGGGATAATATCACCATGCGGCATATATGTTCCTCACACCTGCCACTGACGCACACCTGCCACTAACGCAACCCTACCACCAACTTCTACTTCCTGACATTCCCCAATTAGACCAGCACATGGGCCATCCTTCCCCGCAATGTAAATATGTGCATGCCCATCATTGCCTCCGACTAACTTCACAACATCCTCATCTTTCTCCAGTGGCATTAACATTCTCCGGTCAAACTTTTATAAGAAATACCCATTTTATGAGGCATAGATATGTTCTGCCAAGACGTACATAACTTTTTTTTTGTATTTATTCCAAGGAAAACTACGATCTTTGAAGAAATTGTCTTACTCCAATTAGCTAAATCGGATATATCTTAAGTATCGATGGAGCTTGTAATAAAGACTAAATATTTGAGCGCCGAAAAAGAGGAATAAATAGTATCTTAAAGTTAAATACCAAATGGACTGCAGGAAATTTCTTAAATTATATCAAGCATAGTTTTTTCTAACACTGTAGCTGACTGATATAATTCATTAAATGAAGATGGTAAAAATACATTAAGAATGATGGAAACACTAGCTGCAGTGTTCAAAAATTTATACAAGGAAATTCAAACTGGGTTAATCGAAACTAAACTTGATTCTGAAGAAAAAATAAAAGAATGACAAAGAAAAATTAATAATATAGAGTTATAGGATACAAGGTATCTAGAAAATTATATTATTGAATTTAGTCAATATTATTACAAAATTGGGCATAATGAAACTAATTTTGGTATTTTCTATGACAAATTATCATATCCAATGAATTTTATAATTAATGAAAAATACATCGCATGGCTTGAAAGGGCAGATGTCATTGATACCCTTTATTCAACAATCTCTTATTTAAGAAAATAAGTTAATGATCAATGTCTTGATCTCTAAAAGTAAATGAAAATTAAGAAGTAATTTCTAACTTGTTAGGATTCATCTCACTAATGGGAAAAGAACCTGAAAAGAGAAGAAAAAGAAAATTTTATAAGAAAAAAAGTTTTAATATGCAAAGGGGAGAGAAATATAAAAGAAAGTTTTATAATAAATCAAGTCCTAAAAAACGAAGATTTTTTAGGGAAGCAACTTATTATCTTGAAGGGAAGAACAACTGCAAATGTTGGGTATGTGGAGAAGTAGGAAATTATACTAACGAATGCAAAAATAGGAAGAATAATAAGCTTATTGAAACTCTAGGAAGCCTAGATTACTTTGAGCTAAGTGAATAAGAGACACTAGACCTAACCCTAAACAACAACAAAGAAATTGTTAAAATTATACTAGAAGACGAATATGAAGAAAGTGATTATGGAAAGACGAATCATACAATGAAAAGTGGCTCAATTAATCTTGACGATCTTCAAGGAGAAAAGTTTATTATAGATAATGAGAACAAAGAGGTCAAACGAGATTGAGTCTTTCCTATAATCTAGGAAGACATGAATTGTAAAAAGTCAATCTTTCAATTAAAAAGCAAATATGTATGTGAAATGATGAAAGAAGATCTAGAGATAAAATATTGTGAGTATGATGTGGGAGAATTTATCTCATTAATTGAGAAAATATCCTTATGCATAACAAAGATAGAAAGTACAGGTATATTCATGTTTAAAGTGTCCAAGTTCAAATCATTCCATTACAATATTATAGCAAATATATTGATCTTTATGCTTTGATTTGTAACATTAGGTATACCAAATTTAATAGTCAAATTATCACTGAAATTAAGACCAATTTATGTAATGGACTAGTAGGATTCAACTGTCGACCTAGATATTATTTATGCCTAAAAGATGAATTTCCTAAAAACTTCTTATATCTTAAGATAAAAATAGTTGGAATGAATATGAAAAGATAAGGACACCCACTAAGAATATTTTGAAAAATTATCTACAAATTAGATAATATTATAGATCCAAATACTAAGGTAACAATGATAGAGGCAGAAAAATTTAAAAGTCCTACTCCTATGTAAATGATCTAGAGGATTAAATTCAATCCACTGGAAATAAAGATTGATCGCTCATGGATATCTAGCTTTGCCAGCCTGACAAAAATCAATAAGAAAAACGTGGTAAAAAATGATAAGAATGGTAAAATTACCATTAAACCCAAATTATTAAGAAGCATGAATGCAAGATCAGAATGGTGAGAAAGGGTCTTTATCTACTAAAGAAGAGTTTAAAGAAGATGATACAATTAACATAACCAGTTAAATGAGTATAACGAGTCTTGAACTCGTAAGGCATAGCGTAGGCTGAAGTATGAGTCCAGATAGAAAAGTCATTGTGGACAAAATAAGAACTGTTAGTGAACCAATCTACGAAGATGAGTTAGTCAAAAATATGACTATAGAGATATACTATGAAGTTACCAATACAAAACCTAGCAGCATCTATATCCCAATAAATGTATGTTTAGAGAAATATAATAAATATGAACTGTGTGCCTATATAGATAGTGATTATTTTGTCTATTTTACAAAAAGGTCTTTATTTCCAGAATTTATATGGAAGAAAGCTAAGAACTCTTTACAAGTAAGGATAACTAACAATACCATAATGAGCCACAAAGAGGTCATAGAAGGGCTAACTATAGAAGTACAAGGAGTGCAACGCATTATACCAGTTCTATAGGTTAGTGATTAACCTTCTCATGATATGATTATTGGAAATAACTTTTAAAGGTTGTATTCTCCATGCATGTACACCATAAACCAAATAATATTCACAATAAATGGTCACTCAATTCCCATTGATAAATTAAGTAAGACTTACACTCATCAGAAAATTGAGTTTATTTGCAACCAGCATGGTGAGAAGGAAATGCCTGCACAAATTGAAATGGCACTAACAACCTCACTACTTGAATTATCCATTAAAGAGCAAATTACTGAATAATAGCTGCAAGTATGCAAAGAATTTTACTCTGATAATCCACTAAAAGTTTGTGATAAAGATAACACAGTTGCAAAATTACTTTGTTAAATCCCACTACTACAAGGTCCCAAGCATCATAGGAGCCAATTAAGGATCAACAGGACCACCTAGAAATGCCATCTAAAATAGGTCGTAGCTAAAGATCAGCTTATAGCTTTCCACACAAGCAAGTTACATAGTTCAACACCAACCACAATTATAAGAAACATAGAAACGTGACAAGATTTGATGTAGACAAATAAGCTCACTCTCTCTCTCCTAGCACCCACTTAACGACGACTTGCTACGAATAACAACCCTAGGGCTCACAATGACCCTAACTCTACTCTGACACTACATCTACAACACCCCAAACCCTAAAACGACTGAATTAGTTTTTGTTTTTTAATGTTGCCTAGAATGAATAAATTAGTCTCAATTAACTAACTGTGGATTTACTGTAGTAGAATTAGTTTAAAATGTTATCGTTGTCGCTTGAAGGGACTAGGCAACTCAACAACTCTAAGATCCAACAATGACACCATTTATCCTACCAAGCGTAATTTAAGTTAAGAGGATGAGTAACTCCTATGCACATTCAAAAGTCAATTCTTCAAGTCCATACTAAGTTTATTGGTTATAGTCCTTTTAAAAAATGTGTCTTGACATTATCACTACTTAGGTAGACTCAATGACTTGAACGTCTACTGGATTGCCACTTTGAGCCTATACGAGACCTAGACATTATTTGAACCTGTACGTCACTTCTTGCTCCCTTTTGCTTTACTTGCATTGGGTACCTTATCTTTAAAAAATTAAAAAAAAGAAAACGGAACAAACAAACGGAAAAATGAGCGAGTGCCTAGTACATTTACCTCTGCACAATAAAAATAAGACTTTATAAAATCTGATGAGCATGTGCATTTCAATTTATTTTTATTTCGAAATATGAGGAGAAGGAGCTGGTTAAAATTGTTGCGCATTTATTGTTATCTGATTGAGTCCTTATTATTGATAATTATGATTATGGGAGTTTTATCCCTTTATATGTGCATACCTAGATGAATCGGGAAGTCTGATCAGTCGAAGCTGGTTGGCACTAGCTAGGTTTTAAGATGTAATTGCTTATGATATCAATATAGACATGAATTTTTTGGCGGGCTCATAGTTATTAAATTGCAAAACACAATAAAATATTTCTATATTAGAAGTTCTCTTGAATAATTTATTTTGAATAAAACGGATGAATCTCTTTAAAGGTATAGGCAATAAACGTACCTTGTAAGATGCTCTCCCTGAACTACTAAACTTTACTTTGGCTCGACTTATGTTTTGAATGACCGTAACTTCTGTTCAGGAAGGACCAGTAATTATTAAAAGTCCTTAACTGAATAATACTTAGGAGTCTAATTACTATGTCATTTCATTGCCTTCCTTCTTACAATTCAAGAACTAACTTAGTTACTTTTGGACACCCCTATTAGTGATTATAAATTATGGACATCCAAGTATTAATGCTTTTGTAAGTGCTATTAATACTAGTATTGGGGTATTGGATTTTCACGGCATCAATTCAAGAGAAAGGAAAACCCTATACAAAAACATCTTTATAACCATCTATTAGTTTAGCTCCTCTTGCATTTCCAGCCTCATACAATAATAAGAACTCTTCTCACTCAGTGACTCTGCCCACACTCAACCTTCAAGGGTTAAGGGATTAATACTCGTGATGCTGTAGACTAATAGAATTTAGAAGGTTTATGAACTCTACTCAGTTTTTAGTATTTATGCACTTGAAAGATAACAATCCCATTCCACATCATAAAACACTTCCCTAGAACTAAACGAATTTTAAACTTTCCTTCTATCCAACTTTTACTTCTTGCTAGAAGTTTAAGTTCTTCACTCCTTTCATAATCCAGAATTTTCGTACATGAGTGACCTTAGAAAATTCCCCCGTTGCCCATACTCTAGGCTAATGAATTTTTATAGCCTTACCTTTTTTATCAATAACTTGTTAACTATATGGTTCCATATGACACCATCACACCAATTTTAATTTATTCAACAATCTACGTGCATCAAGTTTATATTATCCTTTGAGAAGGGTTCCCGCCTTCAACCACCGAAGGCCCTTCTTTTGAATTCCATATGCACAACTCAATTAATCCAAAATCAGTAGCTATCAATGCACGACCATTACATTCTAATATTAGGAAGTGTTTGCCAATTTTCCAATGCTCAACTTTATAACTCAAGGCTCTAGCCACATTCACCCACAATAATTTCTCACTCACCACATAATTAATAAACATTTCCCAAAATAGTAAATGAGTAATCGAATTCAGCATAATCACAATACTCTTAGGAAGAAATTCATAACAATCAAATTCAAGAAAAGTGCTATCGCTAGATGACCTATATTGCAATATCAAAGATACCATCTATAGCATAATCAACCACCATGATTCATTTGCGTTCACCATCCTAAAAGTAATTCACAAATTGTATGCTAAATTTAATTATAAAAGGTAGAGTTTTAATGGAATAGAGTTAATGGTATGATGCCGAAGTAAGGAGTGGCGCCAGTGGTATGACGCATTAGCTGATGGCTGGAGACGATGACGAGGGGTGGTGGCACGCAGTGGCTAGCAGTAGCTTGCGATGATGGTGATTTTGATGATGGTGTCAGGAGAAACAGAGTCGAAAGAAGAAATATTTTCTATCATGACTTTTGATTTTGGGTAAAGAGAGAGCGTAATAGAAGCTAAATGGGTTTTTTTTATCATTAAAAAGGGGCTGATTCTTTTTCCTTTTTTGGGTCTCGCTGTTGGTTTTATTCTGTACTTAAAAAGAAAAGAGCCCCATCACCCCCCTTTGCTTACTAAACATAACTAATATGCTAAGAAATCTGATTGGGCTAATTTTGCTGCTCTAATTGGCATCCTCAGCCTTAATATTTCAACTATAGCCTAGCAGCCACAATTTATATTAACTAAAACTGTCTTGTCACCAGTAAGAAATTCAAACTGATATTACAGTGCTGATGCTTACTCCTCTATTATTTACGCATTTTAAGAGATGTGAGCATGATGGGATTTTAACGACAATAATCATTGCTGCTAGCTTTAATCACTTAATGATGAAAGAATTGCAAATTTGGAGATTTATATGGTGGGTCTCCAACAACGCTTGAGTCCTGTAATATATGAGTCAGTAATTATCGAATTGAATTGTGCGTGCTTTGTCTATTTGTTTATTGCTACCTTTAACCAAGCGGTTATAACATTAATCATATAGTCAGGGTTGGGCTATAACACCATGGCTGACAGCCGGTTTGTAGGTCACAAAGATGGAGAGAAGAGAGGGAGGAAGGATAGAGAGAGAAAGTAAAAAAGATAAAATGGTGAAAATTTTCAATAAAATCAGAATTTCCTCCCCCTGAACTGTCAATTTCATTTTTCATTTTTTAAATTGCTAAAAGACTTTTTTTAAAATCCAAGCCATTAGGCAAAGAATGAATGGTTGAGATATGCAGTGCATACTTAATCGGTTTTTTTTCTCCAAGTTAAAAGCATGGCATAAATGGGAACAATGATGACCTTTTGAAGTAGGGCTTAAAGTCAAACTCCAAGGTCATTATTGATTTGGGGCATTTGACACAGCAAGTAAACTAAGAAAAGGATTTTTAGGAAAATTATTATCATTAAATAAGGAGTTAGCCATTTCTTCTTCATTTTCACTCCTTTTGTTAATTTTCAAGTCTGGGCAGAATATATCCTATGACTACTATCTCACTTTTTACTAAGCAAATGGGCTCCAATTTTTGTATATTACACATGGATAGATAGCCCACATGTCTATTTATCAAAAAGCCTTGAATAATGTTGAAACACCAAGTATTGAGAAACTTATGGGGGGTCGGTGCAAGACTGAAAAATTCACGGTTTTAATTTTGAGCTTAATTGGACTAACAAATGGTTGAATTAAGAGATGCAATTTTATCTATAGCTGCAGGACTTATCTAAAAGCCTCCCCAAAAAAGATGATCCTCAAATTCCGGCATTTAGATTAGATAACGATGTCACCAAGATGATACGAGTGTAGCCAATCCTAACTCAGCATTAATTCCTATTGGTCCAACTTAGTTACACACTAGTTAGGATTTCGTTGGTTAATTTTCTTATAATCCTAGGAGTTCGTTAATTTTCTTATAATCCTATTGGTTTGCACCTACCTTGCAGAAGGGGACATCAACGCCATATAATGGCTAGAATCCCCTATAATTTTCTCAGATTTGGATGATGAATTGTAATAGTTTGTTGCTTAGCTATCACCTCAAGAACCTCGATTATCTCTATCTCTCTAATTAAGTAGAGTTGTAGGATTGAGTCTACCGTTTAAATCACTCTTGGGTAGCTTAGGTTTTAAGAGATTGGTTGGTTGGGTTAATTTAATCAAGGTAATGGTTTAACCTTTAGCCTAGATCTTGATTATTGTTGTTACTAGCTTATTCAAACAAAATTCACAAATAAATCTCTCTTGCTTGATGGTGGATCTTAGCTTGGGGTTGTGATCTTGTTGGATTATCATTGTTGTTTTGGGGGTTTTGTGAGCATTTGATTGATATTCTTCAAGCCTTTGGGCTTTGCTCCTTAATCTTAAATTTTATTTACT
>NCQV01073158.1:6669-21776 GCA_002740545.1 Lophocereus schottii
TAAACTCATAATGACCGTACCTATCCCTAAACGCAGTCTTAGGGATATCTTTAGGTTTAATCCTGAGTTGATGGTATCCTGACCTCAAATCAATCATATAGAAGGCCCTTGCTCCTTGCACTTGGTCAAACAAGTCATCTGTTCGCACCAAAGGGTGCTTGTTTCTAATGGTGATCTTATTCAACTCCCTGTAGTCAATACATAGCCTTAAGGTTCCATCCTTTTTCTTTACAAATAACATTAGGGAGCCCTATGGTGACACAATTGGCCTAATAAAGCCCTTTTGCAACAGCTAATCTAACTAAATCTCAGTTCCTTAGGCTCAGTTAGGCCATGCGATATGGGGCTTTGGAGATAGGTTGGGCACCAGGGGTTAATTCAATTCCAAAATCAAATTCCCTCAATCGAGTAGTCCTGGTAATTCCTCAAGGAACGCATATTCAAACTCACAAACTGTAGGAATACTTTTTGCATTCTCTTCTTTTATTTGGGTGTCGATAGCATAACACCAATATCCAATACATCCTTGACATAATAGCTTACTTGTTTTCATAGCAGAAATCAAGGGACAATATTTTTCCTCTCTTTGCCCATAGAAATAGATTCCCTCCCTTTTTCATTCTTTAAAATAACCTTAAGATCTTCACAGCCAATTCTAGCTCCATAAGCGTGTAACCAATTCACTCCCAAAAGGATATCACAATCCGACAAGTCAAGTTGAATCAGATCCATAGGGAAAGTGGTTCCACCAATGGTAATGGGAACAAGTTTATAGGAGATGGGGCACAGAATCACAAAATCGTTGGGTAACTTGATCTTATAATTGGTTTTCGTCCTCCTATCCTCCCAAAATTCAATTGCATGGAAGATCAGGTGGATATAAACGAATGGCTTTGAATTTAAAAAGAGAGTTCCGGCGACTACCGTACCAGAGGTGGCAGTAATAGGGTGTTCAGGGCTTCCACACCACATGCACTTATTAGTTCATACTTGGCATTCAGGGGGTCGTGTGATTTGTTCTTTTGTATTTTTGCAGAGGGCTGTGTCAATCCTACCTGACGACTCTTGGGGAGAGCGGGATAAGGTTTCTTCTGGTTCACACTCCCACTCGAAGTTCGAGACTCTCAACTCTATCTTTACTCACTCAACTTCAGTAGCCCGCTTGTATAGCTCTTGGTAAGTCAAGAGTGGTTGTCCAGCTAACTAATTTCAAACGTAGGAGGCCAAGCCCTCTTCAAACCTTCTCATCTTTAACCTTTCAGATGGCACAAATTTAGGGACAAACTTTGATAATTCTATGGACTTACTGGCATACTGCATTACAGTCATGTTGCCACTTGTCTTCAGCTCCATAAATTCTTTTTTCTTTTGTCTTCGGACCACAACTGGGTAAAATTTTGTCCTCAACTCAGTCAGGAATTTACTACAGGTGGATTAAGGACCTACGAGCTTATCCTTAATGGTGTTCCCCAAAATGTCAGCTTCACCAGTCAAATGATACGTCCCAATGTTTACTTTCGTTTCTTCTAGAACCTCTACCACTGTAAAGATTTTCTCTATTCTCCTTACCCATTTCTTCAATACTATTGGGTCATAATTTCCATCATACACTTTAGGGTTGCCTCATCCCACTTTATCTGCTAATTTATCATCTTTAGGAGGGGTTTCAGTAGGTACTTGAGAAATCCGCTTCATCCATTCAGCTACTAAGGCTGGCCAGTAGTTCGGGTCCCTAATGTTATTAGTTAACTCAGGAAAACTTGGTGGCATTTGGCCACAATTTGGTGGCACATGATGTGAGGCTTGTTCACCCCGATCCCTAGCCATGATCCGAGCTTTCCTCTATATGAACCTCTGCATTGTTGTGCACTGATTTAGGCATTCTGATCATACATTAAACGAAACAATTCAATAACTGGAATACCAAAACATGTAAGATAAGCGTGCCCAATAAATACATTTAATATAACGCAAATACTATTGAAAAGAAACCCAAAGCTTTATTGTATCATTTTATAACTGCTTATTTATGTACATAACTGCCTATTTAAATGTATGATCTGCAAAACATATCACATCTAACTGACTAGGCAAAGTCAGCTTCAACTCCACAAGCACTAACTAGCCGCAAGAGACTAGATCCGTCACATGACCAAAAAGAGAAATGAACTATGTCATCACGGTCGGAAAAGGTTGGACTAACTATATATAATGTCATATGCTGCACAAAATACAACTATCCAATCTAAACGTACCATATATACATACAAGATTCAAAATACAACCCACTCAGGTGTAGTCCTAAAACAACCTAACAATCCCTAGACGGATCATAATCCAGGTCGGACTCATCCTCCTGCTCCTCACCCGAGTAGAAGCTACTGTCTGACACTCCTAACTCTACCTCGTCAGCCTCTTGCTTAACTTGCTACTCCACTACCATATCATCAATCTCTTGATCCCACTGTTGCTCAACCACTGCCTCATCAATGTCCTGATCCTTCTCGGGATCATCTTCCTCTTCTAGGTGGCCCTCGATACCCTTCATGGCCTTGTCCTCAGAACTAACTACCACAATCTCTGGTGTATCAGAGAGATCCACCACCACGTGAGCCTCCTTAGGACTGTCAGGCATCAGTGGGGTGCCCAGAGTACGCAGCAAAGGTGGTCATTGTGCTGGTGCAGGTGGCGTAGTCAGGAGATGTGCCTAATGTAATGGGAAAACGTGCTGAAGAGTCTCCATAGTAATTCCCTTCTGCTCGAACTCCCCCCTCAAAAACGACTCCAAAGTGATGGTAACCTAAGCCGCCTAGACCTGAAATCTGGGTCTATCCTAACTCAGGTTCCTCGTCATCGTGAAATGATGATAACGGAGACTGAACTCTTCCCATAGATCAACTGTCGGTAAGGACCGTAGCAATCTATGTGTACGGGACGTGATGGTATGAAGCTCGAAGAAAAGGTCCTGTGTATGAGCTATAATACTACCATGCAATAGTGAGAAGTGAGCGGCCACAGATGCACCAGGCATCATGTTAACAGCATAGAGATCCATCACGAAAGGAAAATACAAATGAGGGGCACATAGAAGATAAGCAACATTTATTTCTAATATCACAAGCCTCGAATAATATATGATATTCCTCACTAATAACTATTCTCACCCTCCTATATCTATACTCCATACCCCGTATGCCATCAGGAAAAATCAAAACATGGCTCTGATACCAAATCTATAACGTCACAAATGTACATATTTTGCCATTTGCATTCTCTTCGTTAGTCTCACATTTTAGAAGTAATATCCCAAATGAGCAGGGCGTTATCGTCGTCCAAAAGGATAAGGCTTTGCTTGTAAATGATGAATCTTAGCAATGTTATTGAATGTTTACCATCAAAGGACATTCACACCATTGCAACCCATCAGACCATTTATATATACAGAAACTGTTCTGACGTCAAAACCATTCAATCATCTCGTGGATTACACCAAAATGCAGAATTCTGATAAAGTACACAATTTTAACACCAAAATATATCACAATACAGTGTTAAAAACATCTCAATAGTAATACACCACAATTCTATATAGACTTCCTTTCTCACTTATCATTTTCAGCCGTCCTGCCCACCTGACGGCGATTCACTAAACACTTTCTTAAAACAAAACATGAAAACATTTCGAATTGTGAGCCAAAGCTCAGTGTATGCATTCCTGTATTGTTAAATGACTGTTGAAAAGCTAATTAGGCTCACATTGCAATTCATTTTGATTTTAGATAGGGAATGAGATGATCATAAAATTGCGTTGCTAATTATTATCTGATAGTGAACCCCTAGTAATTGTTACGATGTATGGATAGGTGTGCACTTGCCAAGTCAGTTGGGAGACCTAGCCTAAAGCAGCGCAGGTAACTAAAGGGCAATGCCCTGTAACTGATAACTGATGGGATCACTTATTATGTGGTAAATCATGGATTAAATTGATTCATTGATTTACTTATCGAAACATTATAATTTGGATAAATACGTGTTGATTTCTAAAGATACGGGCAATGAACGGACCTGGTACTTTTAATGAAATTCACTGAAATGGGATTATGCACAAAAATTGAAAGAAATGATAGACTAGGCCCTGATTTTATATAAAATATCATTGTAGAAACATATAGTTAGCAAATGGTTTTTTTATAGCTAATATTGTAGTAAAGGAAAAGTAAGAGCATAACAAGGGCTTAGAAAGAATGACTCATAACATAGTCTTCTGATCTCTGATTGAGACCCAAAACCCCAATATTGAAAGCCTAAGAAGTCCCGAAAAACTTTCATTTAGAATGCCAAACATGATTTCCACCATTGGGTTCCCAAAATGGGGCTAGAGCACAAGTATGCTAGTTTTGGTCTAACACGTACAATTTCACAGACCTCGGATTAAGGTGATTCAAAAGGCATCTGAAGCCTAATGTAGTGAGTTATCTACCCACCGACAACCATAATTTTTCACTGGGCCGATCATTACCAGTTTAATCACAAAGCTTGCCCTGTTTTCTAAAATTTTCCAACCTTCGCTATCATGGCTTTCCGCTCTCTTTCCACATAATTCCCCATCCAAAATCACACCTTGAAACTATGTAACAAGGCTTTAGTCCTTCCCATCACCATACAAAACCATCGCACTGAATTTCACTTCAAAATCATGTATGTCAAAGATGATTTTTCAATCAAATATACAATAATAACATGCTTGCTATTAAATGAGGGTTAAACCCTTAGATGATTAATAAAACCCAGAGTTTTGACCAACTTTCACTTCATCTAACATCACCAATACATCCTTATAACATTATTAGAGATTAAAACCACTATATCAAATGCAAGAATCCAAGAAAAACAAACTTCCACTTTAAGCTTGCATAATTATGAATAACCATAACCCTAACATGCTCCAAACTCAACTCCACCATAATCAACATCAAAATAACTCTAGTTTCTTATCAACACATCATGACCAATAATCAAAAACATCAAAACAAGAATCAAAACTAAGATAAAATCCAAAACCTACAAGATTAGGATTGGGGTTTACTCACTTTGATGCTGGAAGAAAAGGAGATATATGTGGGCTTTGATGCTTGTGATGATGTTGGTGGTGGCTTGGGTGATGAGAGGGGCCTATTCGGTGGTGGTTTGGTGGCCAAATAGCAGCAAAAACCCTAGGGGGTAGCCGTGTATGGTGGAGACAGAAAGAAAAGGTTTGTATGCTTGATCTTTTTTTTACTTGGCTTGAAATGATCCAATGTTTACTTGACTGAGTTTTCACATCAAAAAGTAGCTTTTACCTAACTATGGTTAGGCTTCAACCATGGTTACTTAGCTAAGTTAAGTGGGAAGCGGTTGGCTTTAAATTGGGCCAAAATAAATTGCGTTCGATAATAAAATACTCCATAACAATAACGTTTTTCTGTGATTCGAATTTAAATTCTTGTGATGATGCGGAAAATAAGTTAAATCACTTGGATTATAAATATTAGGCCCTACTATCAATTTTTCTGAAATTTTCTTTAATAAATAAATAAAATCCAAATTACCAAGTGAAGGCCCAAATGAAAACTTTTTTTCACCGGGATGATTAAATGCGATAAATAAATATAAGAAAATCATTAACATGAGTTAATTAAATAAATAAATATGATTTAGGATTGGACTATTACAGGCTTCCCCCATTAAAGAGTTTCGTCCTCGAAAATTAAGAACTGTACCATGCCATGCAAGATTACCACAAATAGAAGTGGATACTAGGCTTTCATTTTTGCTTCAGCCTTCCAAGTAGCTTCTTGGGAGGTATGATTTGGCCATAGCACCTTAATTAAAGGTATTTGCTTGTTGCACAGCTGCTTAATTCTATGATCTAGTAGTTGGACTGCTCGCCCTTCATACACTAGATCCCCAGGTTTTCAATAGGTTCAAATACAAGGGTGTGGTCCTGATCTAGAATATACTTCCTAAGCTGAGAGATGTGAAATATGTTATGTACGTGTTCAAGTTCTACTTACAGATCCAAGCGAAAAAACTTTTCAAAGATTTCATATAGTCCAATGTATCTTGGACTTAGTTTTCGTCGTACACCGAGCCTGTTGATACCCTTAGTTGGCAAAACTTTTAGAAAAACTTTATCGCCTACTTCAAACTCCAGAGGCCTCCTTCCCTTATCCGCATAACTCTTTTGCCGACTCTGGCCAACCTTAATATGCTCTCAAATCCTTCTTATTGTTTCTGCGGATTCCTGGATCATTTTAAGGCCTATAATCAATGCATTATCAAAGTCACTCTAACATAGTGGGGTTCTACACTTTCTCCCATATAAAGCCTTAAATGGGGACATTCTGATGGTGGACTGGTGGCTAGTGTTATAAGAAAACTCTGCCAGCGGTAAATCGTCTTCCCATTTCCCTTGGAACTCCAACACACAAGCTTTTAACATATCCTCTAGAATTTGATTCACTCTTTCAGTTTGCCTATTTGTCTTAGGATGATAAGAGCTACTAAAGTTCAATTTGGCCCCAAAAGTTTTTTGAAGCACTTGTTAAAAATGGTCTTGGAATCTTTGATCTCAATCTGATACTATGTCTAACGGAATCCCGTGTAGGTGGACTATCTCTCTAACATATAGTTGGGCTAGTTTTTCAACTCCTCATGTATCCCTAATTGGCAGAAAATGGGCTGACTTGGTAAGTCGATCAACTATGACCCAGATAGCATTCTTTTTTGAGGCAGACACGGCACTACAAGCAAATTCATTTTTTGTATCAACTTAGTTGTACCAATTTTAAATTTGCTACGACAATCTAAAAGTAGTAAAATAATTGTAGCATATCTAATATTGCCACAAAAGGTTGAGTGTATTGTGACAATTGGACAAAATGGCCACAAAAGGCTTTTTTTTTTGGCAAAAAGGGGGTCAGTTTTGGAGGGAAATTTTCATCCATTGAAAAGATTTGCCTCCTTCCTTTTTGCTATATTTTTATTACCAAATATATTTCCCTCCCTATCAATAAAACCTGTTTGCAATTGAAAAAAAAAGAAAAAGAAACAAATTGAAGATCAGGCAAGCAAAACCGTAAGGGAGCTCATCTCTGTAAAACCTAGAACTTCCTTTTTGCATTAGGAAACCACACAAATTGAGGAAACCAAAACCATGCGTTACCTTCAATTCTTCAGCCCTTACTTCCCTTGAATCCTCCTACTTCAATTCTTACCTACGCTTATTGTAGACATTCTTTCATCTCCTACTCCTTCAATTCCAGTTGAGCATGCAATAAGTTTTGCTATTGTTCCTTCTTCTCAGACCAAAGCTAAATTAGTTGAAGCTTGGATTCTTTAGTCCTTTCTTCTAATTGAGCATTTAATCTAGAACTTGGTCGTGTCTTCAACTCTTTTGCAATTAAGCGTGGATTCATCTATCCTTCCTCCTTCTCAAAGCGATGCGAATTGATTAGTAGATTGAAAGGTTGCATTGGTCATGGAATTGTGACAGCAGGTATGACCTTTTATCTCTCCTCCTCAAATTCACACAAACCCTAATTGTTTAACTGTTCTTTGAAAATCAGTTCCGTTTCTTCCCATCTATTACTTGGTTCTATGAAAGTGATATGTCTTGATGACAGCATGTATGCTACTTGCTACTTGCTTCATTCTTGAACTGGTTTTTAGAGTTTCGTTTGCCCAAGTAATCTATCTTGGTGAGATGTTGATTGCAACAAATTTGTGTTTCTCCCCATCTGCTACTTGGTTCTATGAAAGTGAAATTCACCCATTTCATCACCTTTTCTTTCATAGTTATTTGAAAAACAGTTTTAGGTTTTGGCTAAATTGGCTCAAGTTGTTAAATTGCTTTCTCATTACTCTTATGTGCTGAACTTTTGTTAAATTACTCAAGTTGCTAATTTGGTTGTGCGTAAGTTCATGTTTGGGTTGATGGGCTTTAGATTGGTTCATAATTTGGTTGGATTTTCTCGGTTCAGGAAAAGAGGCAAATAAGTCACATAAAAAATGAACTGTTTGAAGTAATGTAGGTTGGGTTTCTTTACTTTTAGATTTGGTTTTTGACCAAATTGTTAAGTGATGTTCAAGAAAAGATAATGATGTTGCCAATATATTCAAATGACATATTTTCCTAGTTGGGTAATGGTGTTTGAGCAAACTATAAAGTACTAGTTAACGTCAATGGAGTAGTTCAGACTAGAATGCTTCTGTTCCTGATAGGGAGGTTCACGTTATGACTGGTACTAACTCCTAATGTCAATTGGTCCAACAATTTTGTCACAAAAATCCAAGCAATATTAATCAGGAAATTATGAGGTTGATTCAATCTAGGTTGGTGATTGCCTATGTTAGATTGTTTAGAGTGGGCTTTCATGCATGTGTTAGTGGATTTATTTATTTAATTTTGACAAACTAAATAAGGTTCTTGATTTGTAGGTTTGCTTTGATTGTAAATGATTCTATTTCTCAGCTTTCATATAGACAAACAAAATCCATATGGATTAAAAAGACTACACTTATCTAGTGTCCTGCTCACATTAAATCTGCCCATTCCAACCCACCAATCCCTTGCTTGAAAAATAAAAATCCAACCCCATAATAGATCTTTGATATCAATGGTCATGCTGGTATAAATCGTTTGGAAGTTGGGTAGATGGTCATCATTGCCTCAACTATTCTAATACACAATGTTATGCAAATTGGAGCATCCAAGGATCCTGAGTATCAGCAGGCTCATGTATTCTCTATTTATCTTGTTCAACCTTTCTTAGCAACTTTTTTGGCTTTACTCTGTTACAACTGGTATCCTTCTTTTGTATTCGTTGGAGACACGTATACATACTTTGCAGAAATGACAATGTCTATTGTTAGCATTCTAGGTCACTTCAGTAAGACACTGTTGATTTTCTTTACTCCTTAAGTCTTGAATTTCCTCCTATCTCTTCCTCAGCTTACTGGCTTGATTCCTTACCCTCGACATCGCCTCCCAAAATTCAACCCTAATACAGGGCTATTAACTGGGACAAGTGATGACGCACTTTTGAACATCACATTAAGATTACGTGGACGAATATGGAAGAATCGCTCTGCACTATTCTTCTTCTTGTCCAGGCTGTTGCATGTTGTTTCTATTTCCTACTGCGATGGCTTCTTGCTAGTTGGTACAAATAGGACAACAATTTATGATGAAGGACTCTAAGTTTGGCAAAGATGTAGCATTCGGAAGGAAGATATGTTGGCGTTTAACACGCTTGGAGAGATCACTAACCAAAGAATTTTGGGTAACGTGATATCATCCAAAGGCTGAGAAACCTTACCTCCCAAACTTACAGAGATTAATGAATGCATTGTTAAGGCAGTGTGCTACCTGAGTGAGAAAGAATTCGAAAACCATTAATATTTAATTTGCTTGGCCTTGAATCCATCTTGGGAGAATCGAACTTCACTCTGTTGTATTGTGTTTTTGTCTGAAATTATAATTTGCCTGCTTGAAGTAATACCTTTTTGGTTGAAAGGTTTATAGCCTAAAATCTGAATTCCTACATATTCTGAAATTTGCTGACTGTATGTATAATTACAGAGGAAATAGGCAGTGACTTTGTTGTGCTTTTGTGGCTCCTTAACTAAGTTGTGTCATCATTTTCATGATGTCTTTACTCTATTGTTTACTTTATTTTATTGAAATGGTTTTGCATTGCTCTGGGATTCTGCATCTAGGAGGTACGTTGATCAGAACGTTAAAGTTATGGTAAGCCATGAGCTAAGAGCAGAAAGTTCAATGTTATTAACATTTTCCTTATTGTAAATTATAACAACTCAGTTGTTTACACAGGGTAGGACTTCAACAGAAGCTTACTTGCAGAAATTAGATAAAGTAATTGAGGTAAATAATCACAACCATGATGAGAATATCTGTGTGGGAGCTATTTAATTTCCTTACATACTTTTCTGAGTTAATCTATCTAACTTATTTTATATTTTGATAAAAATTGTAACCTCCGTATAGCTATTCCCTAAAATTGAAAAGGTACTAAGGACATGTTCCTCTGTAAATATATATTTGGCTTATGATTGGATACAACTTAATTTGGCCAATAATTTATTACATTTTCTGTTTTGATAGTGAATTGCATCTGTTTAAGTGGTCAGGGTATCGGGTTTAATAATTTATTCAATGTGTTGACTGTGAAATACATCTATTTAAGTGATCAGGGTATATACATTACTGAACCACATACCAAAGGTACTCAATTTTTGGCATATAGATCAATAGTGTCTCGTTTGTGCAAATCACTTCTATTGCTTGAAACTGAACATTCTTGGGCCGAGTGATTGAAACTAAATAAACATTTAAAGAGAAAAAGCGATATTTTTTTCCCTTTGCTTGTTTCCTGAATCTATTACATTCGATGACCTGTTACTTGCATTCATAATATCATGTTAACCACATCAATCCCAACACCCCCTGCCTAACGCAGGGCCTTTCACCTTAATTTGTGGGACTCTTTCCTTTCCTCCTTGCCCCCTTTTTTGTTTTTTTTGGGGGGGGAAGATAGGGTTGTTTCTAGCTGTTTAGTGGGAGTGTAGGACATTATTTTATTCTAGTTCCAGTGAAAGCATTAAGCATAGATGCTAATTACGGATTCCGTTGTATATTTATCAAAAGCATTGTGTATTGTTATATATTTATCACTGACATTAAATCGTTAACTTAGAATGGTTATACATTTATCAAAAGCATGTTGTGTATAGTTCGTAAGTATCATGTTTGAGATGTATAAGACATGTTAGTTTGCTAAAATGCCCCTTTCTTCATGTATATTTGCTTCAATACTTTGTCCATGTATTCGTGTTTAAGATATTATTGCTAAGGAATAAATAAAAATAAACTACAAATTCTTACGTCCATGTTCATTGAGCTGATACTGCAAAAGTTTTATTTTTTTTAATTGGTTATTAATCAATCTTTGTTTCATGCTTAAAGATGGTTAGGGATCGAAGTTGGATCAATTGGAAGACTTATAAATGCAAGAAAAAACCAGAGTACATGGTTGGGGGTCAAAGAGTTTCTTAATTTTATCTTCGCTTATGTGGGTAAAGAGGGAAAAATAAGATGCCCTTGCGTTAATTGTGGTAACTATAGTCATCATGATCGCAAAACAGTTTTTATTCACTTGATGAATCAGGAAATACTAAGACATTATACGATATAGGAATTTCATGGTGAGAAGACTAGTCTTGAAGGGCATAATAATTAAACTGGTGAGAATGCTAGTAATCAACAATATAGAGAGGATTATACTAAGACATTATACAATAGTTTCAATGTTGCATGATATTGCAAACGTGAGAAATTTTGATATACCGAAGCAGAGTGAAGGGGGAGATCGCATTAAAATGGAGGAGTGACCTGAACTACTTGAGAAATTTCATAGGTTAATTAGAGATACCGAAAAAGAGTTGTTTTCTGGATGTGATAAGTTCTCCAAATTAGAGTTTATGGTGCATCTTCTCCAAATAAAGTGTCTTTGTGGTTGGAGTGATGAATCTCTTACAATGATCCTCGAACTGTTAAAGAAGACATTTGATTTTGATGATACTTTTCCTAAAAATTCTATGAGCTAAAAAGGTCTACACGTGACCTTGGCTTAAGTTAGGTGAAAGTCGATGCATGTAAGAACGACTGCATTCTTTGTAGAAATGAATATGAGAATATAAAAAAATGTCCTCGATGTAATCATCCTAGATGGAAGGATAAAAAGGAAGAGGCCGATGACAGTGACGATGAAAATGAAAAGAGAACAAGGGGAAGAGGATACCTCATAAAGTGTTGAGATATTTTCCTCTCATACCAAGGTTGCAAAGACTTTTCATGTCATCCAAAACATCCTTAGGCATGCAGTGGCATAAGGAGAAACGTTGAGATAATGGAATATTGAGGCGTCCAGCTGATGCCAAGGCATGGAAATCATTTGATACATCTTGTCCTCAGTTTGCATAAGATCCTCGTAATGTAAGATTGGGTTTATGCACTGATGGATTTACACCTTATGGAAACATAAACTCAACCAATAGCATTTGGCCTGTTTTTCTTCTTCTTTACAACCTGCCACCAAGGATGTGCATGAAAAAGCCATATATTATATTGAATATGATAATTCCAGGTAAAACTACACCTGGAACTAATATTGATGTATACTTACAGCCATTAATTGATGAACTGAGAACACTCTGCCATGTAGGCGTGAACGCATATGATGCTTTTAAAGCTGAAAACTTCAACTTGCATGCTGCATTATTTTACACAATTAATGATTTTCCTACTTATGGTATTCTACCTGGATGGAGCACTAAAGGGCAGTTAGCTTGTCCAGCATGCAATAAAGATGTAATGCTATATGGGGCATCGAAGATTTTTGAAACCAGATCATAGATGGAGGTATGATAAAAGATCATTTGGTAACACTATGGAAATGGATCCTCCTCCTAAAATGTTATCTAGGGATGATGTTCTTAGGCAAATTGGTAATCATGAAAATATTAAGTTTGGAAAGTTTGCAGGTAAAAGGAAGGAAACCAAGCTAAAATTGGTTTTCAATTGGGAGAAAAAAAGCATTTTTTTTTGAGTTACCTTATTGGCAAAAGAACTTAATTCGTCATAATTTAGATGTAATGCATATTAAAAAGAATATTTGTGAAAGCATCTTGGGAACACTCCTAAATATGCCAGGAAAGACAAAAGATAATTTAAAAAGTTGCTTGGATTTGGCAGAAATGGGATTGAGGAGGGATTTGTATCCTAAACAGGTTGGGGACAAATATCAAATTCCAAGGGCAACATTTACGTTAAGTCCAGAGGAGAGAAAGGGTGTCTGTACATTTTTAGCGGATTTGAAAGTTCCAGATGGGTATTCCTCTAACATTAGTCGATGTGTGAATGTGGATGAAGGAAAAATAACTGGGACATTGGAAAGTCATGACTGCCATGTCTTTATGCAAGACTTGTTGGCTCCTACTTTTCATGGAAAATTGGATAAGGATGTGTATGAAGCACTTGTTGAGTTATCTTTATTCTTTAAACATCTTTGTGCAAAGGCTTTGAAGGTGGATGTTTTAGACAGGCTAGAAGAAAGTATTGTTATTACCCTCTGTAAGTTGGAGCGTATTTTTGTTCCATCGTTTTTTGACATCATGGTCCATTTGACAGTCCATTTAGTCAAACAAACTAAGTTCGTTGGACCAGTACCTTACCATTGGATGTATCCATTTGAAAGGTAAGTATTAATAATATTTTGATTTAAGTCTGTTGTGCAAATATTAGTGTCAAGTGCTATAATGTATTTTATTTTCTTTGGCTAGGCGCATGCACACATTTAAAAGTGATGTGCATAGTAAGTCTCGTCCAGAAGGGTCTATTGCAGAAGCTTATGTTACAAATGAGTGTTTGACTTTTTGTTCAAGATACTTAAATAGAGCTGAAACTAGATTTAATCGTGTAGAAAGGAATGAAGAAGGTGGAGAAAGACGAAATAATGGGTTGTTTGTTTTCACAAAGATGGGGAAACAATTAGGCCAAGGAAACATTAATGTACTTTCTCACGAAGACTGGAAGCAAGCTCAACTTTATGTCATAAAAAACTGTGATGAAGCACAACCCTTCATAGAGTAAGCTATTGTGTAATGCATAATACTTATTTCATTCTATAATTAAATACAAGATAATAATCATATTTTGATTTGTTAGGGAGTATGAAAAGGGTAATCCTTTAGTACAGTCTTTTTCTATCAATTGTTTTGAAGATCGGGTAAGTAACAGTGATTATAAGTATATTTCGATTAATTAATATAAATTTCTAACTTATCTTTTTTCTTTAGATTACTAATTTGTGGAATGATTGTGACAAAAGAGCAAGTAAAAAAATCTTGATATTAGCACAATGTCTAATGATGAGAGTTACTTGCTATGATGGTTATGTCGTGAATGGGTACAGGTTTCACACAAAGCTCGAAGCAAAACCCTTAACACACAAAATTGCGGTGTTGTGGTTAAAGGTGACCCGCAAAGTGGAGGGAAGGATTACTTTGGGGTGCTTCTTGAGATTATTGAGTTGGAGTATGATAGTTACCACAAAGTAGTTCTTTTCAGGTGCGAGTGGTATGATGTATTTAACAAAAATGTTGGACTTAAAAGAGAAGGGAATGGGGTGACATCCGTGAGTGTGAAACGCTTTTTGAATACAAATGAGCCATATGTTTTAGCTTGTCAAGTTGAGCAAGTGTATTATGTGAAGGATAACATACACAGAGATTGGTGGGTTGTAATCAAAACTAATCCTCGTAATTTCTATGACATCCCTGATGAAGATGAAGAAGGAACATCATTTTGGGATAACGATGAAATAGTTAAGGAAGCATATATCCCAGAGATTAATAACGCTAGGATAACTTTGATGAAGGATGATGTAGAGTTTGAGATGATGGATGCACATATTATTACCCAAGAGTTGTTGCGCCAAAAGAAGAGGGGAAAAGGACAATTGGTAGAAGATGCAGATGACTCTGTTTCTAGTGGTGAAGATGACATGCCATTGTTTGGGGATGAACCTCACGAGGAACCTCACAACATATAAGTGCATTCCAAATGTGTATACTGGTTATTTTAGTTTCTTGGTTGTTGTTAAGATATATCTGCTGTTGATAACTTTGCTTTGGTATTTTCCAAAATTTTGTGCCTGTTTTGTCATTTACTTTTGAATTGTTTTGCTGACTCTGCAATAAGAAATACTTGTGTTTTTATTTTGTGATTTAAGATAGAGATGAATTAGATTTTTATATTGTCATCTGGTTTCATTTTAACAGGTTGAACCTATTAACGTTTTGAATTGTGGTTTCATTTTGTGGCTTAGAGGGAGGATATCAATCAGATATTTATATCTGGGGGCTGTAAATTGTGGTTTATTTTTGTAGCTTGACATATGAAGATAGTACTTGTAGTTGAGAATATGTACCATCCCATACACGTCTATATGCATTTTGGCAGCGAGTACATGTTATTTTAGGATTCT
>NCQV01073163.1:0-22416 GCA_002740545.1 Lophocereus schottii
AGTTTTTGGTGGTTGAAAGATGGCTAAAATGGGGCTAAGTTTCTGCTGGTGGCCATGTAGAGAGAGGGAGAGGAGAGGGAAGAGAGAGAAGCTCTCAAAGAAGCTTGGTTAGAAATGAGGTTCAAGACTTGTTGCGTCGCAAACGGCCCTAAATGGGCTCGGGTTTTGAGAAAGAACTGAAACCGAGCGCGTTTGCGAAATGTTTTTTTTTTCAAAAGTTTGTGATTGTCCTAAAGATAATTAAATCACTTAATTCATAAATATCAAGGCCTAATTTCGATGATTTCACAAAACAAAAACTCGAATTGCAAGGTGAGGACCCATTAGATTTTCCCACTTGAAATAACAAAGGAAACAATGATTTAAATGCGATGAAATTAATCACATAGATTAATGAAAAAAATAAATATAATATAGGGTTGGACTATTACAAAATAACACCCTAAATTACGTAGTTAGAGGCCCAGCTAGGTGGTTATTAAAAATAGAGTCCGAATTAGTAACATAAAAGCAATAGAGGGCATGTACAATCTCGCCTAATGACCTAGGCATAGAAACTGGCCGGTTCACCAACTGTGGAACCCAACCAGGTTTTGTCATTTTCTTCCACTTTGGGGAGGTGTCTGTTTAAGTGAAAATTACTTAATTAGTCCTAGTACTAGTTTGATTAGTTAATAAGATTTCTAGTCAAATTAGTGAACCTATTTAGAGTAAGCTTACTAAAACACGAAGTAGGTCCCTTTTCAATAAATTGATTTGGACTTCTCTCTCTGCCACTTTAAAAAGGGGGGGCTAGTCTAGGGATTAGAGGTATCAAACAACTAGCATCGACTAGATATCAAAACTAGCATTGTATGAGAATTAGAAAATACGAGAGATTTCTTTTAGAATAATTATAGAAATTAGAGAAACAAAATCCTGAGTGGCATATTGAGAGTTCTATAAAGAAGCGATTAGTTTTATCATTAAAAAGGTTCCACTTTGTTGGGTTCCCAAGTCAATCAGGCAGGTGGTCCTGAGGGCAGAATTTCCATCCTTTTTCTATTTTCTTATTTCATCCTCTTTTTATGATTTTTGTATTTTAAATTACCGCAAATGTAAATTTTTGGTAGTTCCACACTAGCGCCAATTGTTTACTTTTTGTTAGCCTAAAAATTGTTCCTTTTTATGTTGCTTAATGTGATTCATACTAATCTGGTGCATGACAATGTGATTGTGTAATTGAGATTTGATTTCTCATATTGAATAGTCGAGGTCATTGGTGATGATAGACATTGATGTGATACGCCCCTATCATATCATTATACCATTACCCTGAATTTGGGTCCTTACTTTGAGGGTATGGAGTTAAGATGGTCCCAACAATTGGAATTACTTGAGGGCCTTTGAAAAACCATTTTGAATTAAATTAGTTGCCCCTTTGGTTGCCCCTATTAGTTTGTGATTTGCTTTGAAAAGTAGTCTCACTTTGTATGTTTTTCCTAAAAATCACGAGCGAATCTACTATAATTGATTTTATTTCTTTTATCCTTTTACTTTTATTTTATTTTTTTCAAGAAAGATTATAGATCCGAGACCATCTTGATATCTGGACCATGATCTGGGCCAGCACTAGCCTAGGATGCTAGCCAGGATTAGGAAGTCAATACTACTGGGAACCAGGTCAAGCAATTGGACCTAATTCTAGCCCACAAATGGAGTCATGTTCTTGGGTCAAAATTCTAGTCCAATTTCCTAATCCAGTTCATTGATCTACCAGATCCTGACTTTGAGAAAAAAGAGAAGAATATTAGGAACCAGTTTCAAAAAAAAAATTAAATACCCATTAAACAAGTCCATCCATTCATGGGTGTTAAGTCATAAATCATGCATTGTTTTCATAATTATTTTGATTATATTATATATATTATTTCGTCTAATTTACTTTATTTTATACATTTTTCAAGTTAAGCGTTAATAAAATAAAGATGAGAAGAGAAGATGCCGAAGTCCGAATTTTACACGCTAAGTTATCAAATCGGTCCACAAATAATAATTTATAAAAAAATATTATTTTCATAATGGTTCATTTGGGCTATGATTACAAAATTATTACTCCTAATTAAAGAGAAATTAGAAGACTTGGAAAAGAAGGAGTCTAAAGACGAAAACCCTAGTAAAATAATACTATAAAAAAAACCCTACCTGTTCTCCCCTAAAGAGATCCCTCATGTCACTCTATGCCTAACCCCCTCAAAAATTCTCTCATGCTTAACCTCTCAGTCCCATCGTCATCACGATCATATTCATCACCATCATATATCACAAAAAAATCCCTGACGCCTCACCATCCATCTCCATGCCTAGCCTCATCGCACCTTCATCTTCACACCATTGATCATCACCATCATCGATCATCTCACATCATCATCACTGACTCTCCAAGGCCAAAGCATCATCATCATCATCATCAATAGATTTCACCGCATTGTGAAAGTAATATTGCTTTTTTATTTTATAAGTTTAGTTGTTACTAAACATGAGTTATTTAGGTAAATTGTGTAATTTAATTTCTAATATGAGTGAGTAATTTTCTTGTACTTAGTATAATCTATTTGAAACCATGTTAAATTAATTATTTTGAAACAAGTTTTATACTTTATTATCTAGTTGATTTTTATTCATAATTCTATAACGATTAGTATTTATCAATTATGATGTTCGCGTTAGATTAATTAGAATGCATGCTAATTATTTTAATACGAATTCATATGACATACGTGAAAGTTATAGTCTTTTATGCATTAGTATCATCGTAATTAATCATGGATGGCTCAAACCCATCTTTTCAATTAGGTAATTATTATAGATCTTTATTAAATTAATTTTCTGGTAAATTGTTCACAAAGCGTTAGATGATATTTTTCTAATACGTAATGCTCTAGTTTGACTAAATTCTTGCGCTGAGGTTCAGATTATCCACACTATGAGGGTTTATATTAGGGCTTAACCTAAATAAACTATAACATAAGGAAAAATGGGAAAGATTCGCTAGTGGATGTATTTTACAATCTAACTCACGTATAGATTGATTTGTGTGTTGATGATAAATATGAATTTGCACGGTGAGTATAGATTACGCTAAGTATTTTTCATAAATTTGGCATCGTTGATAATTATTTCTTGCTTTTTAGTTAATTTCTCTAGTTTGTCAATTTTAATTCTTAAATCTATAAGCTTTAATGTAAAATTCATCCCACCCCCAAAGAATATCTTTTAGGAATGTCTTAGTGATTTTATATTAGTTATACTTTGGTTTTTAGTGTGATTATGATTTTCAGATTTATTTTTTATTCTATTTTGTCATTTATTTACCAGTACGTTAGAAATTAGGCCAAAAATAGCCCCTTTTGTGTTTTTTCGTGTTTTATTCCATTTTAGGGTTTATATAATATCATAATCTGCCTCCTTTTAATTTCTGAATATTCAAAAGTTATTTGATAATTTTTTAGAATTATTTCGTGAATTGGATATGTGCGGGTTTTATTTTAATAAATCTGAAAATTATGTTTTTAATCTTTATTTTATGTTTTTAGGGTTTTTTAAGTCCAATAAATTATATTCAAAAATCTAGGCACTGTTTTTATTTATTTTCGTATATATATTAGTGCAGTTTATTATTTCTCTAATTTCAGATTTTATGTTCTGTTTTAATTTTCTATAGTTAATTTTCTGTTTTAATTTTTCTGAATTTAATTACGTATAATTTTGGGAGATATAAAGTTATAAACTTGCAGAATATTAATTTAGATTACTTTCTGTGATTTTTAATATTAATTTTCTGCTTGTTGTTTTCTATTTTAATTTTCAGTCTTATATTGTGTGATTATTTCTATTTTTATTTTCCCAAAATATATAGAATAGATATTAGATATTTTTATTTCCAGAATTCAATTGAGAATATTTAGGGACAATATTAAATAATTTTTCCAAATTTTTGCTTGTTTAAATTGATTTGTTTTAGTAATATAAAGATAAAGTAAAATAAATTAAAGTAATAAATTTAATGAGACGTAAACTAGCTTACTCTCAAATTCTTTCCTTGTGGGATCGACCCTACTTTCCTATCCTATAAATCTTGTTTATAAATCAAAATAGTGGTTTAATTTATAACTCTACGACAAGCTCTACAAATTTCGGCGCCATTGTCGGTGAAAGAAAATAACGTTGTTAGTTTGGTTTTATTTGATTTTACTACTTTTATTGTTTTGTTTCAACTCTAGAGGTCGTTTTAGTTTATGAGATAAATGAGTGGTCGTATGATCGAAGAGAAAAAGGAGCATAGGCTTGAGGTGTCTGAAAGTAAAGTAAGTAATTCTGAATCTGTAAGCTCCGACTCAGTAAGTTGTGAAGTTATTAAGGTTGACATGGCTACTTTACGTGAACTTACTGCACCTAATTTAGAAACTCAACTTTTATCTATTACTTATCTTGTACTAAACCGACTACTAAAATTGAACTTTCGATTTTTAAACTTACTGCCTCAGTTTCATGGACTGCCTGGTGAGCAGCCGTATCACCATATTAATGAGTTCATTATTACATGTACGACCATGCAATCTGAGGGTATTACCCAAGTCCAAATTAGGTTGAGAGCCTTTCCTTTCTCACTTTATGATAAGGCCAAAGACTAGTAATATTACTTACCCCCTGCAACATTCACTACATGGACCCAAGTTCATAAAGCATTTTTAGAAAAAAAATTTCCCGCATCTAGAATTGGATCCATTAGAAAAGAAATATGTGCAATTAAACAAATGAATAGGGAAACTTTTCATGAGTATTGGGAGCATTTTAACAAATTATGCGCTAGTTGTCCCCAACATCAAATTTCTGAACAATTATTGATTCAATATTTCTATGAAGGTTTATTACCTTTAGATATAAATATGGCGGATGCTGCTACTGGGGGGCTTTGGTTAATAAGACTCCAGCTCAGGCTAGGGAATTATTTAATATCATGGCATAAAACACTCAACAATTTGGAAGTAGGGAACCCCAGTTTAGGAAGGTCAACGAGCTCAGTTTATGTCCATCTGTAGAGACCCAATTGTCTCAGATCATTGCTATGCTAAACAAACTCATTACTGGNNNAGTTCAGAAAGCAGTGGTGTGTGGTATTTGCTGTTTAGAGGGTCATGCTACATGTGCGTACCCTACTCTACAAGGGGGTGATGTGAATGCTATGTTCTCTAACCAAGGTCAAATGAAGTATGACCCATACTCTAACACTTATGATGAAGGATGGAGAGACTATCCTAACCTTAGGTATGGAACTAGGAACAACGCCCTAAGTTTTGATCAACCATCACGTCAACCATCAGCTTAGGATAGAACAAATTTCTTTTTAGAGCAAGTCACAAAAAAGATGGATGACCAAAAAAAGGAGGTTGACACTAAGTTTCAGAACGTAGAGATGATTCTTAAACAAGTCCAAGAGAGACAGAATGCCACCGATACCACAGTTAGCAACCTCCAGGCCTAAATACAATATAGGTTGTCATCTCAACCATTCCAGAACCCGAAAGAAAATGTGAGTGCCATGACACTTAGGAGTGGGAATGAGTTGAAGGAACCTAGGAAGAATAGAGAGGTAAAGCATGAAATAGAGGTCAACAAACCTAAACCTAACAAAGATTAAGACACCGCCTCTAATGTTAAGGAAGTAGGTGAGGATAAGAAGGAACCTTGCAAGCCATTATCACCTTTTCCTAGTAGACTGAGAGGGAAAACCCCTAAGGTAGATGAGGAAAAGCAAGAAATCTTAGAAACATTTAAGAAGGTAGAGATCAACATTCCTCTTCTAGATGCCATAAAGTAGGTGCCCCATTATGCCAAGTTCCTTAAAGAGTTTTGTACTATAAAACGTAAACTGAAAGGGAATGAAAAGGTAAGTGTAGGGGAAAACATACTTGCTGTTTTCCAAAAGAAGCTTCCCCCTAAATGTAAAGGCCCAGGTGTATTCTCTATTCCTCATACAATTAGAAACCTCTTCTTTGATAGAACTATGCTTGATTTAGAAGTTTCCATCAATGTGACGCCTAGGTCCGTTTATGACAAACTACACTTAGGAGAGTTAAAAAAACTGATTTAATCATTCAATTAGCTGACAGGTGGTAATGCATACCCAGATGGAGTTTTAAAACATATCTTAGTCCAAGTCAATGGGTTTGTTTTTCTTGCTGACCTTTATGTATTGGACATGGGTGATGCATGCCATGTTGTTCCCATATTGCTTGGTAGACCATTCCTTAAAACATCTAGGATAAAAATAGATGTGCATGTAGGAACACTTACTATGGAACTTGATGGTGAAATTATTAAGTTCAATATTTTTGATGCTATGAGATTTCCTGCTAATGTGAATTATCTGTATGCACTTGATTTGATTGATGAATTCCCCCAAGATGTTTATGAACTGTCTCATGAGGATGAATTGTTAACTGCACTTACTTGAGGTTTGGATTATTTTGTGTTTCATAATGTGCCTTACCATACTAATGATGAGTTAGTAGGTAGCATAGAGTCTTTGTTACAATTGCATATAGTTGATAGACCCAGGACGCTAGAATTGCCTGAAAGTCATGTGAGGATGCTACCCTATCGTATTACACCCCCTAAGCTAGAACTAAAACCATTGCCTAAAAATCTTAAGTATGCTTACTTAGGGGATGATGAGACCTTACTTGTTATAATATCTAATGCACGTACATCTGAACAAGAGGATAAACTTATTAGGGTGCTTAGAGAACATAGTGAAGCATTAGGATGGACTTTAGGGGACCTTAAAGGAGTTAGCCCCACATCATGTTCATATAAAATCACATTAGAATCAGATGCTAAGCCTAAGAGAGACCCTAAGTGAAGACTAAAATCCACCTATGATAGAGGTAGTTCAAAAAGAAATTCTTAAGTGGTTAGCTCTGGACTGGGGTGATATATCTCATCCTGATTATGAGTGGGTTAGTCCTATCCATGTAGTTCCTAAAAAGGAGGGAACAACAGTAGTGCAAAACAAGGAAGGTGAGTTGATACATACTAGAGTCCAAAGTGGTTGGAGAGTGTTCATTGACTATAGAAAGCTTAACAAGGTTACAAAGAAAGGGCCATTTTCCATGGCCCTTTATAGGCCAAATGTTAGAGAGACTAGTTGGGAGGTCACATTATTACTTTCTTGATGGATATTCAGGTTATATTCAAGTCCCTATAGCTCTTAAGGATCAGTAAAAGGCGACTTTTACCTGTCCTTTTAGCACCTATCCTTTTAGATGGATGCCTTTTGGTCTGTGTAATGCTCTTGCTACATTTCAAAGATGTATAATGAGTATTTTTTCTGATTTTATCACAAAAATTATGGATGTTTTCATGGATGACTTTACTATATATGGTGATTCATTTGATGAGTGCTTGCATCATCTTACGTTAGTACTTAAACATTACACTGAGACTAATTTGGTGCTTAATTTTGAAAAGTTTCGTTTTATGGTGGAGCATGGGGTAGTACTAGGTCATGTAGTATCTTCCAAGGGCTTAGAGGTTGACAAGGTTAAAGTAGAAATCATTCAATCTTTGCCTTATCCACAGTGTGTCAAGGAGGTGAGGTCATTTCTAAGTCATATTGGGTTTTATAGGAGATTTATCAAGGTTTTTTCTAAGATTGCTTCTCCTTTATGTACTTTACTTGCAAAAGATGCTTCATTTGATTTTAATGAGGACTGTAGGGAAGCTTTTGATCAATTAAAGTTGAAATTAACCACCACTTCAATAGTACAATCCCCCAACTGGGCCCTGTTTTTTGAACTGAAATGTGATGCTAGTGATAAGGCAGTAAGGGTAGTCTTAGGTCAAAGATTAGGGAAGGTACCTCATGTGATTCATTATGCTTCCAGAACTCTTGACCCAGCATAATGTAATTACACCACTACAGAAAAGAAAATGTATGTTGTTATTTTTGCTCTAGAAACATTTCGTCCTTATCTGTTGGATCTTAAAGTCACTGTTTATACTGGTCATTCTGCTATTAAACATCTGTTAAGTAAGAATGACTCAAAGCCTAGATTGATTAGATGGGTCCTATTACTACAAGGATTCCAATTGGAGATTAAAGATAAACCAGGAGCTTAAAATTTAGTAGCTGACCATCTAAGTAAGCTAGGCAGTGGGGAGAGTAGGAATCCATTAAGCAATTATTTCCCTGATGAGACTTTATATGCTATCATCGATAGGCTACCTCGGTTTACTGATATGGTTAGTTATATAGTAACCAAAACCTTTCCTATAGATTTGTCTAGAGCCCAAAAGGAGAAGATAAGTGCTTAACCTAAATATTATGTTTGGGATGAGCCATATTTATGAAAATTTTATGGAGGTCAGATAATAAGGCGTTGTGTAGATGACAGCGAATTTCATTCAATCTTAACTTTCTGTCACTCTTCTGAAAGTAGGGGACATTTTAGACCCAAAAGAAGGGCACACAAAGTTCTTAAATGTGGATTTTAGTGGCCTATTATTTTAGGGATGCTTAAGAATTTTGCAAAAGATGTAAAAACATGCCAGAAGACAGGAAATTTATCTAGAAGGAATCAAATGCCTCTGCAGAATGTGTATGTTTGTGAGATTTTTAATGCATGGAGTCTTGATTTTATTGGACCTTTTCCCCCTTCTTTTGGTTTTACTTACATTCTTATGCTTGTTCACTATGTATCTAAGTGGATTGAAGCTATGGCTACTGGAGCTGATGATGCTAAAACTATGGTGTAACATGTTAAATCTCTCATTCTGCATAGATATGGAGTTCCTAAAGCAATCATCAGTGATAAGGGAACACATTTTTGTAATAGAACCTTAGGTGCCTTGTTAGCCAAATATCATGTAACTCTTAAGGTGTCTAATAGATATCATCCCCAAATAAATGGTCAAGTTTAAATCTCCAATAAAGAGATTAAGGGCATATTAGAAAAAAGTTGTTAGACCAGATAAGAAAGATTGGAGTCTTAGGTTAAATAAAGCTCTCTGGGCCTATAGGATTGCATATAAGACACCTATTGGTATGTCACCTTATAGGTTAGTTTTTGGTAAAGCATGTCATCTCCCTGTAGAACTAGAGCATAAATTATATTGGGCTGTAAAGTAGTACAGTCTAGACTATGACTTAGCAGGGAAGGAGCGTAAGTTGCAATTGCAGGAATTAGAAGAGATTCATTTAGAAGCATATGATAATTCAGTGATCTACAAAAGTAAAGTCAAAGCTTTTCATGATGCTAAGCTTAGTAGGAAAGAATTTCAAGTGGGTGAAAAAGTGTTGTTATTCAATTCAAAATTAAGACTCTTTCCTGGTAAGTTGAACTCTAAATGGCTGGGACCTTTTACGATAGTAAAGGCTTATCCACATGGTGTTGTTGAGATTAAATCCTATGCTACTAACAAAATTTTCAAGGTAAATGGTCACAGGCTGAAGCATTTTTATAAAGGAGATCAGGTATGCTTTGTGGAGGAGATCCGACTAGAGGATCCATGAGCTCGTTTGCGTCGAGTCAATGACAGTAAACAAAAGCGCTGATTGGGAGGCAACCCAATGGTTTTTTTTTTTTAAGAAAGTATACATTTAATTTTACTTTTATCTTTGTTATTTCCATCTTTTTACATACATTAGGGATAATGCATGAATTAAGTGTGGGGGGAGGGTGCATCTTGCATTTAGTTCCTATAGTATTAATTCTTGAAAAAAAAAACAAAAAATTGTGATTTTCTTAAAATATTGCGTAAATATGAGGTTATGCTAGGCTTTCTTACTTAAAATTTTTTAAAGCTATTTTTAGTTTATTCTTCTATAGTGAATACTTCTGAGCATGCTAGCTGTCATTCTGAGAAGTTTGAGTTGATCCTCATATATCTCTCTAATAAGTGACTGTCATGATTATGCATTTTATTTGATCATGTTATATAGCCACTTCAAAGGCAATAAAATGACCCAGTCTATTTCCTAGACTATTGAATTAATACAATAACTTCATTAAAATTATGACTTTTCTTATCTTAAAAAAAAAGGGAAAAAAAGAAAAATAAAAAATAGTTAGATTACCAACATCAGTAGGAATAGGTGGCTCGACACCTTTTCTCCTTAAGTTTAAGTCTCAAGTTGAGCCTTATGTGCAGAGCAATCCATGATTGGAGAGCCATGCCCCTTTTTGGGCCAATCAATGACTCATACCAAACTAACAGTTAATAAAAAAAATAATGATGAGAATAAATTGTTTGCTCCAGGACCTCTATTCGGTGAGTGGGAGACAGGGAGTGTTTAATTTCTAAGACCCTATATGGGCCTCGAATATGTGCGCAATTGGAGTTTGAAAAAAAAAAGAGAAAAAAGAATTAAAAGCTAAGTTTTGAATCAATTTCATTGAGTTATTCCTTCTAGTTCAATTTTCTCTATAGCTATACCATACTTCCATTTTTATATCGTAAACATTTTAAACCTCTTGATCGGTGTATGCATGCTTAAAAAAGATTGATGATTATTGCTCTTGTTACTTCATTAAGGAAATATTGTGAGGCTGATGAAGAAACTCTTTGATGGTAGTTGGATGTCTAGTAGTTATTCACTTGTTAGAAGGAAAATTAATTAACTTTGAATAAAACTGTTTTTAAAGCAAGCCAATGCCTAGTATAAATATCTTATTCATGATGACTTTACAAGAAATAAAGAGCGTCAGTTTTTAGGTCGAGTCCTAGATTTCTTTACACGAGGATGTCGAAAGTCTAAGTGTGGAGAAATTTGTTAAGTCATAAATCATACATTGTTTTAATAATTATTTTGATTATATTTTATTTATTATTTCATCTAATTTACTTTATTTTATATATTTTTCAGCTTAAACATTAATAAAATAAAGAGAAGAAGAGAAGACGTCGAAGTTCGGATTTTACACAGTAAGTTATCAAGTTAGTCCAAAAATAATGATTTATGAAAAAGTATTATTTTCATAATGATTTATTTGGGCTAGAGTCATACAATTATTACTCCTAATCAAAGAGAAATTAGATGACTTGGAAAAGAAAAAGTCCAAAGCAGAAAATCCTAGTAGAATAATACTATAAAAAAAAAAACTACCTCTTCTCTCCTAAAAAGATCCCTCACGTCACTCTAAGCCTGACTGCCTCAAAAATCCTCCCATGCTTAACCCCTCATCCCATCATCATCACGATCATCTTCATCACCATCATATATTACAAAAAAATTCGTTACGCATCACCATCCATCTCCACGCCTAGCCTCATTACACCTTCATCATCACACCATCGATCATCACCATCATCGATCATCTCACATCATCATCACCAACTCTCCAAGGCCAAAACATCATCATCATCAACGGCTTTCACCACATTGTGAAAGTAATATTGTTTTAACATGAGTTATTAAGGTAAATTGTGTAATTTAATTTCTAATATGAGTGAGTATTTTGCTCATGCTTAGTATAATCTATTTGAAACTATGCTAAATTAATTATTTTGAAATAAGTTTTATACTTTACTATCTAGTTGATTTTTATTCATGATTCTATAACGATTAGCATTTATCATTTATGATATTCGCGTTAGATTAATTAGAATGCATGCTAATTAGTTTAGTACGAATTTATATGATAGTTTGAAAGGCTTTAATATGTAAAAGTTACAGTGTTCTAGGCATTGGTATCATCCTAATTAGTCATGGATGGCTCAAATCCATCTTTTAATTAGGTAATCATTATAAATCTTTGTTAAATCAATTTGCTACTAAATTGGTTACAAGGCGTTAGATGATGTTTTCTGATACGTAATGCTCTAGTTTGATTAAATTCTTGCGCTGGTGTTCAAATTATCAACACTAGGAGGGTTCATATTAAAGCTTGGCCTAAACCAACTATAATATAAGGAAAAACAGGATATGTGGGATTTTTTCTATCTAAATCATGATTGGGGCAAGTATCAAGGGCTCATAAACAAGATAACAGCCAGTTTATGATGATTTCTTCTTCATAATGATGTGATCCTTTTATGGATTTTCCTTTGCACTAATTGTAAAATTTTGTAATTAATCAAAGTGATTACAAAGTCTATGGCTTTCTTGTTTTTTCCATAGTTCTTGTAGTTAGCATGCAAATTGACATAATTAAAGTGATCATCACAAAATTTCAAGTCTTCAGTGTTCAAGTTGCTAAATAAGACAAACTACTATGAACTTGTACAATTACATGGAATTCTTTGGATTTAACTATTTTCTCATTTAAACTTGTACAATTACATGGAATTCTTTGGATTTAACTATTTTCTCATTTAATAATAGTAAAGGTCCTTGTTGTGTGGGTGATATCGATGGGCAGACTTGTGTCCCTACCATCAATCATACTTTCGCCCTATGATCTAACTCTTGGCTACTTACCTTCGAGTCAACTCAAACACTATTCGAGATTGTGCGAATTGTTTTGCGAAAATTATCTTCTAAAAGCTTTTCATATTTCCCTTAAAATATGGTGGAAACTCTAACCAATGTTGCAAAACTCAAACCTACATAAAACAAACCTAAAAAATAATTCCCTACGCTCATGAGCAGGACTAGCTAGAGTCCTTGAGTATTGAAGCTCTCGATTTGATACTCGATTGGGGATGTTTAAGAGTGCGAGAGTAGAAAGGGTTTACAATTGAATAGTGATCCCCAAAAACTTAAACACTACCTTGTTATGCATCTTGTATTTTAGTCATGGTTTGATTAATGATCCACAAGGCTTGATCCCTCCTAATATGCGCATAGGATTTTCACTTCTCCTTTAGCCATCAAGAACCTATTAAATACATTGTTCGTCCCATTCCGGTGGGCATTCAACGTTCATTAGGGATGAGCAAAAAAAATTCTAAAACTGAAAAAACAGAATTGGAAAATCGAAGATAGACATTGAACCTCTTGGCCCCCAATCCCAACTGTTTGGAGTTACATATAAAGAAAGGATTCCCTGTTGTTTGGTAAAACCAAACCGAAAATTAGTCAGGTAGATCAATTTTCCAAAAACAAAATCAGTTCGGTTAACCGAACCAAAAGCGTTTCGTGGTTGGGATTTCGATAATGGTTCAACTATTTGAAAATCAGTTAACTGCATGGTTAACTGAAACAAAAACATTAAAGTTTGTTTAAAAAGTACTCTTTTATTTTGTTAAATGTAGATTTTATAATTATAGAAAGATAAGATTAAACATATAATAATGTGTAAATTAATATTTGGTATCATAAATAGTTAAATTACATAAAAAAGGAGTGACCATTGGAATTTAACAATTGAAATTAATAGTTAACCAGTAACTGCACTAAAAATCCGGTTACAGTTTATATGTTTCTGAAAACTAAAAATTTGGTTTTCAGTTCACAATTTTTGTAAACTGAATTTCCGGTTGGCCAATTATGATCACCCCTAATGGTCACCCCACTGTGACACTCTTCCTTAGCAAGCCTTTTGAAAGAATTAAGCATCAATTAAACCTATCCCAAGCTAAGGAGGGCAACCGTATATCGGGTCACAAGCTCGTTTTGACCAAAAGTCGAAGTCTAACTAAACCTTTCTTAAATTTAGGACCTATAGTTAGGAATCTTTCATGTGTTGGCCAGTTCTATTGTATTTTGGTGATGAACCTTCTCTTTGAGTTTATGCTCGCATCTAGTGACATAGGCCTCTGCCCATTAGTACAAAACGAGAATCCCACCTAGGGAGGATTTTTTTTACTTTTTATTCTCTTTCTTTTCTCCAGTTTCTTTGCCTTTCTAGGGGAGATGGGATTTGAGGGTTTTTTTCATTCTTTCGAGTCTTTCTTAACTCGTCTTTTTTAAAATTGGCAAATTGACCTTTTTTCAAATCTTTATCCTTTTCCCCGTTCTTTTCCTTTTTTGAATTCCTTGGGACATAGGAAAGTGACACAGGCCATCTTGGAGTTAGAGTAGCGTAAGTAGGCTTATTAGGCCATCAGTGCATATCCATGAGGAGCCCACTCGAGTCTGGTCCATATCATTGCTTTTATAAGTTTTTGTTCTTAATATAAATGATTTTAGGCCACACTAAAGTAAAAATTTGAGCCTGAATGAATAAATGGACAAAATGTGGTTTACGCACAACAAAAATCTTTACTGATTTACCTTAAAATAAATGCGAAAGTGGCACTACTTGGGCTCATGAGCAATTAGTTTGAAGTCCAAACCTGCACTATGTTCTAACTCTAAATGGACAACACATTCGTGAATGTGAAGCAAGCCCCTACTATGGCTTCTATAAGCCAAAATATATGCTTCACCTTAGTTACTCAGGTCTTGAGATATTCTATGATTGTGGCTGTTTACAATTAGAGGTTACATCTTTCAAACAAAAGTCCACAACATACTAGCTGACGTACAGATAACCAATGGACTGGGATTACTCTTTTGACTTGAAACGATTATGACACAAGGATTGCATTAAGTATTTACCATCACTAACTGGTGGAGTGACATTTCAGCTAATAGCTGATGAAGCTAAAGGGGGATATTGCCACAACCCTAAGACTACGCCTAATGATAAAAGGAAGTATATCTCACCATGTGAGAAGAGCCTATAGTTCCTTTCAAGCTTTCTCTTAATCTAGCATTATGTTTAAGTTTACTATCAAGTTAGAGGATCAATTGCCCTCTTTTCTCAATTTCACTAAAACCATCCTTGACAATGTTGCAACTCAAAACCCTACTCATGTACTTGCCTCTATTATCAATAATATTAATCTTTCTAAGTACACTTGTGAGAACTACTTTGTTTCAGCTAATAACAAAGATGAATTTCTTAAAGAGCTAATTAAGAAAATTAAAGACGGAAGTAAAACTCCAATTCTTGAAGAAACAACACGAATAGATGTGGGAATAAAGGAGGAAACCAAAAGAACAAAAAACTTGGAAATTAAATAAATAAAGAAAAAGTGGAACTATCACTCAACTGTTAATGGAATTTAAAGCATTATTCAAATTATCATAGGACATGCCTATAATAAAAGAAGAAATTATCGAACATAAAATTCATTTAGACCTCAATGCTAGATCAAACAAACAAAATGAGGAAGAATGAAACAAGAATGGGCTTCACCAATAAAAGAAGAGCAAAATGTGGGATATCTTAGGGCCTCTAACTATCCTAAATTAGTCGCTAAAATCATTCAAGTACCCAAAAAACATGGAAGAGTTACACTATGTGTTGATTTTAGAGACCTAAATAAAGCTAGCTGGAAAGATGACTTCCCTTTAGCCCACATAGATCTTTTAGTCTGTAACATCGTAGGGCATCAATTTTTATTATTTATGGATGTGCATGAAAAATATGATCAAATTAAAATGGCCATAAAGGAATGAGATAAAACCATATTCACTACGAGATAGTGTACTTATTGCTATAATGTTATCCCATTCGGTCCCATAAATGTTAGATCTATCTATCAAAGAACCACGCAAACTCTCCCCGATGCCATGATACATAAGGAGGTGGAGGTTATATGCATGATATGTTTGTTCAGTCTAACACTCAAAGAGGGCTGCACATAATTTCCTTACGATGGTCACCTTCCTAATATTGATCAAGTTTGGATAGTAAGAATTCTACTCTTAGTAAAATTTGGAATGTGATAGGTAGCTAGCACCACTATAAAAAGGCGTTGTAATTTAATTCTTCCCCATCTTAGTCTAGCTTTTGGTTTAGGATTGATTTTGTTAGGTGAATTTCCTCTTAAAACTTCAATCATGTACTTTAAGAATTAACTCAAGTTTTAGGTTTGATTATTTAATTTAGTTTGCTTTTAGTGTAATATGTTCTTGATAACTTTTGTCATATTCTCTCTCCCTTTTCTTGATCAGAGTTTACTATTTTTAATTTAGTCAATATGGGTTAGCGATAGTGTAGTGGCCTAAAATCGATCACATCGACCATCAAGAGCCACGATTGACAATGATGTGCTTGCACTGTTAGTATACATTCTTAATTAAACATAATAAGTTTTTTCCATAGTTCTTGGGGACAACAACTTCAATTTAGGTCACTGTTTTTTCTTTTCTATTTATTTGTTTGATTGCTTTTATAATTTCTTTTAGTGGATTAGTTTCTTAATGTTTATGTCACAAATAGTTGTTTAGTCAATACGATTAATATCTAAGAATTTTGTTTAGCTTTTGTTTCTCGAGTGCCAAAAAAACTCAAAAGTCCACCAAAAAAAAAAAGAAAATTCCAAAACAAGAGAAAAAAAAAGCATGGCTATTTTCCACTTCCCACGATAAGAGCATGAAACATTCTTAAGATATTTGAGTAGATTGAATGACTTTCGTGCCAAATGTGTTGATTAAAATCTTTGACCACCTTAAGGGACGGAACAACCTCCTAGTATCTCCATTGCTTGACTTAGCATTAGAGAACAACACAACTAAGGATACAACTAATGATGTCTTGATTATGTCTGACTCACATATTCTTTTTCTTATTCATGTGAGTTTATAGAGGAGGGATATTTGATGATGATGTTAGGGTTTATGTTGATTAGTTTGAATAATAATAGTATATACATAATGGTGAGGAGTTGTCTGGATGATGTGATTTAAATTTCCCCCTCTAATTTTAAGTTTATGGATCGCATGACCAATGCCTTGATTCAACCCCCAATTCATTTAGTATGCCACCCCCCTTCCAGACTGTTATTCATAACATCTTGGTCCCTTTTCAATTCACATTTTTAAAGTCTTATGATACTCCTGTGGCTAATGGTTATATATTAGGTGATTCTACTGTCAAGGATACCGATGTACAAGGACTTGAGGATCCCATAGAGGAGGTGGGTTCGCAATTGGAAATTTCTTTTTGTTTTAATCTGCCCACTTATCATGACAGGGCTTTCTTAGACCCTCCACTTTCCCCTTTTAAAGATATTGGATTTTAAGTTGGATAAATGGATCTCCTTAGATCATTTATTTATGGCTTTTCTTATACAAGTAAGGGACGGTCCCATTCATTGTATGATTATGTTCGCAATTGTTCATATGATTGGGCCTAGAACATTCATTAGCTCAAGCAAGTCTTAGCGTGCATTATTCAGAACACACTCAATTATTTCTGCTATGCTTACCTATTTATGAGTTGCTCTAGTGGTGAAAGCCTAATGAGAGCTTTAACAACATTTGCTTAAGGTAGCAGTATGAGCTTAAGGTTGAAGAGGTGTGTCTGATTTCCACATGCCCCCTAGTCACTTCTAATGGCTAGGGAGGCATAGTTCAGACACAGTCAGCACTTAATCGTGTAGTATTGTGTCTATCTGTTTCATTTTTTTCTTCTCTTTTGTGCCTTCAAGGCTCTCCTTCCCACAGTGCAGACATTGTCTTATGAAGGAGGGGTAATTATGTTTCAACATATTTGAAAAAGAAAATAAATAGAAAAAGTTTTCCAAAAACGAAAGTAGATATTCTATTTGTTTTGTGCTTTTAAGGAGTTATAAATATTTGATTGACTTCTATGATTGGCTTAGTTTTTGTTTGTATCTAGGTAAGTCCTACATGATGGGACTTTGTCCACAATATATCATTCCATATTCTACTTTTAACTGCCCATCAGTCCAATATAATTGTAAGTTAAGTCCTTACTTGTATATTCCCATTGTCTTAGGGCCTTAGACTCCCATAGTTGATTCTCACACTTGTCTTTTTATAAAGTTCATTTTATTTCTGGTTTCATTATGCATCTTAAAACAAGAGAGAAATTTTTTTAAATAAGAAAAATGTTAAGTTAAAAATATAAAGGTAGCGTTGATTGGGGGGAAAATAATTTTTTTGGAAAAAACTTTTCCAATTTTCCCTTGTTTGGCACAAAAAAGAATGGAAAACTATTTTCCCCCAAATGGAGGAACATGATTTCTTTTTTGAAAAGATCGGAAGTTTAGTTTCTTCCTTCAACTCTTTGATGATATGATAAGCTAAAATTTAGTTGTAAAAATTCGAACTCAATTGTCTTGATTGAAACTTGATCATCAGATAGGAAAGACTAAAATATGATCAAATCCAAATTTTGAGCACAATATTCTTTCACTTGGTCGACATTTTTCTCCGCCATGACAATTTAAACGATATTTTTTGCTAATGAAATAATTTAGTTGATGCTTTTTATCTCTAAAGTAATTTTAAAGGTTTAGATCAAAACTTGATTATTTGAGAGGAAGTATTAGAAAAGACTCAAATATGAATTTGAAGCGCAAAATTTCTTCAATGCTCAACATTTATTTCAACTAGGACCATCAAGTCAATATTTTTCGTCATTTAAACAATTCAGTTGACATTTTCATCTTTCTACTGAAAAATGATTTATCTTGTACCCAACAATGGAAATTGAGACATGAAAATTAATTTCTCTTGAAAAGCATTTTCCACAGAAGATGATTTTTCGGGAAAACAATTTTCCTTCCATCCAAACACTACCAAAATGAAAAAAAAGAATTAAAAAGAGAGAGTTAGAAGGTGTGTTGGAGATGGGGATGATGTGCATCCCTTTTAGGCATGTGCTACTTGGTGGTAGCCTATGATGTAATACTATTGTTAAAAAAGCTTCCTTGCTAGGTTAATGAGATAATAATGTAGTTTATGTCAGTCAAATAGGGTTGATTTGGGCATTTGGTGAGCCTGACTTCTATGTGATGGTACAGTTGCACACTAAGTTGTATGATGGATTCTTTATTGTCACATACTATGGGGAAAAAAAATTTTGTTTAGATGTCATCAGTGGGATAAATAAGTTTGATATGTGCATTATGTTTGGGTATAATAGGATACTATGATTGTAAATGTGATATGGTTGGGCTGATCTAGTTGCTTCCCTCTAGATATATATTTGTGTAAAAGTTAAAAGATTATCTATTTTTATTTTTATTTCTCTTTTTCTTTTTTAAGATTCTGAGGTTTTATCTTTTGCGAACTCTCATGATACCATGCTCAGCAACTAGGGAGAACATAGGGGATTATAGTGCTTGTTGCACATGTAAGTACAACCATGATTCCAAAGAAAGTAAGTTAGTATCTTTAGTATTCAAGGTGAAACAGGGTAAAGGAGTGGCGGTTCTTTGTTTGAAAACCAAGAGTGACCATTTCAGTACTTCTAATTACTTGTTTTTATTGGTATTTGAGGTTATCTTTGGATATTATTTGGTTTTTGTGTCTTTGTGCAGGAAATACTAATTTGATGAAATATTATATGCTTTAGGCATAAGACTAATTGGAATAAATTTTGAAAAGTTTCACCAAATCAAAATTGGAAATCAAATAGGCCCTAACTAATTTTTATATTATGATCACTTTCCTAACATTACCCAAGATTGAAGATCACAAAATAAAATTCTATTAGAGCTTGGAAATTGAAGCAAGGCTAACACTACTATAAAATGAGCTATTAGGTATCACAATACATCCTGAGTTCTTTCCTATTGTAACTTAATTTTAGGTGTAGGACTAGATCTAATTTGATTAACTTCCTCTTAATACTTTAATTCATGTACTTAATTCAAGTTTATGTTTTGATTATTCAATTTAGCTAGCTCTCGAGTCTAGCTTTGTGTGTAATATGCTCCTAGTAACTAATTCCCTTTTCTCATCCCCTTCTCTTGGCCAAAGTTTACTACTTTCATATTCTTTTTACTAATTTATCTGGTAGTAGTTGGTCAATTCATAGATCCAATCATGTTTAGATTAGATTCAATTTCTATAGATTGAATGATTTTAATTTTTAAGTTTATTATTTCAAATTTACTTATTATGGTTTAATAATAGTAGCATCCTAAGATAAACCTTGCCCTTGTGGATTCGAGCTTCAACTGCTACATTTGAAAACTGCATGCTTGTAGTGTCGCTATACATTCTTTTTGGATCATAAAATAATGGATCTCTATGATGTCATCATCCTCTAAGTCGTAGATCTCTACTTATTGCTCAGCCAAGTGTAATAGCCTGACCCTAACTCATATTTATTTATTTAATTAAGCCATGTTATTCATTTTTCACATTTATTTATCTCATTGAATCATCCCAACTGACAAAATTCATTTCGGGCCCCACTTTGTAATTTGAGTTTCATTTACCGGATAATTTCGGAAAAAATTGATAGTAGACTTCGATATTTATGATTTAAAAGATTAAATTATTTTTCATGACATTACATTTTAATCCCGAGCTTTCCAAAAAAAAAAATTTCCAACGCGCTCGGTTTCGGTTCTTTCCCCAACTCGAGCTCATTTAGGCCCAATTCCGACCCGACAAGTCATTACTCCATTTACTTGGCTAAGCACCATTACATGTGTTTAATTTTCATTGGCTTAAGGTTCTTCTTGCTAGATAAAAGCATAGCCAAGCAAATTTGGCTTATTTTCATCCAAGTAAAACATATCAAAAACATCAAAGCTCATTTCTCTCTCTTGCGGCAGCCCCTCCCTAACCAGCTTCGTGGTGTTTTCCGGTCACTCTCCGGAAGGATTTCAATCCCCAAACAACCTCCCTCCATTGGCTACCATTTTTAATCCTCAAAACCACCAAATATCATCTCCATCTCCACTTATTTCAAGCTCAAAGTAAGTGACTTCAATCTTGTTCTTTGAATTTTTGGTTCTTGCTTCTTGTTTTGGTTATTTTGATGATGGATCATGTTGTTTTTATGGAATTAAGAATCATCTTGGTGATGGACCATGGTAGAGTTGAACTTGGATGACGCTAGGGTTAGGGTTTTCTCTTAATCATGCAAGCTTCATGTTTAAGTGTTGGATTTTGATTGTTTTAAATGAGATTTTGAAATCTTTGGTATTGGTAATGAATATCAAAATGTTTATGCTGATTTATATAAGTTAAAGAGTGGTTTTAATGGGTGGTTATGTCAAGAAAAGCTTATAAGTAAGTGCTATTATGCAATAAACTGACCCAAAATAGGGGTGACTTCAGGATTAAACTGGTACTGTTTGGCACATCCAAAATTCATGGTTTTTGGTGTGAAGATACTTCAATGCGTTAGCTTCCAATAGGCTCTACAATTACTCAATTTTGAGTTGTGTGGACAAATTTGTGACTAATTTACTCAAGACTATGCAGAATACGTTGAACTGGGAAATGAACTGGAAAAGTAAATTTATGGGGAAACTGGTATTGATTGGCTCACTGAAAAATAGTGATTTTGGATTTGTGGATACATCAATGAGTTATATTTCAAATTCCTTTTGAATCGCCTTAATTTGAGTTATGTGGAAAATGTTAGAGTCATTTTGCTACAACTGCGCAGATTGAACTAAAACTGTACACGTCTATGTTCTACCCTAAGTTTAGGGACCTTACTATGTGAATCATGCTTTGTGCCCTGAATGAAAGTTTTAGTGGACATTATGAGCTTTTCATCTTAGGGTTTTATGTCTTATTTGGAGATCAAGAGTGAAAGATATGGATTTTCTAATGCAAACCATCAAACAGTAACATGAGTGAATACAGAAATTTGTGACATTTGAAAATATTTTCAGAAGTTTCTATATAATTATGGGTGTTGCAAGGGAATTACAAAGTTTACTGAGTTCAACTAGTTTGATTATGTACAAAAACTTTCTTGGGTTTGAAAACCGAGTTAAGTGAGTATGAAACTGAAATTTGGAAAGTGAGTAGAGTAATAACTCAAAATCAATGTCCTTTGGACCAAGTTAGGGTGTTATATGAGCTTTTATGAACCTCACAACACCCCTCATAACGTCCATTTCAGAAGCATTAACCATTCGATTATCCATTTCAGAAATATCAGAAACTCATATTTCATTTATATCAATTAAAATTTTTTCGTTATCACCTTAATCATTTCCATTTGGCCTATTTTGCTTCAAGCGACTGTATTTCAAGTTCACCATTTCAGAAATATCAGAAACTCATTATATCAATTAAAATCTTTTTATTATCACCTCAATCATTTCCATGTGGCCTATTTTGCTTCAATTTACTGTATTTCAAGTTTAATAACTCTAACTGATTTAAATCAATTCATTTTGATTTAACTTGTCTTATATTGAGTTAAAATCAGTTTATTGTACTGAAATGCACAAGTTATGTATCCCATTTCATTACTCATTTTCGGTTACACATACTTTTACCTACTCAATTATGCGAGTAAGGATTATTTACTGACTACACATACTTACAATGACATATATGAAACAGAGTTGAGGCCTAGTTATCGTTACCCATTTTGCATAAGTGTTATCAAGTCAGAACACATTTATCATGTCGGATGAGATTTATGAAACAGCTGACTTGTATGAAGTCAGATGATATTTTTAAAGATTCAAGGTACGTGTATTGCC
>NCQV01073169.1:0-10729 GCA_002740545.1 Lophocereus schottii
GATAGCGCAAGCAAGAGTCGACTCCAAGTGTAAAGTTGATAGCTTCTTCGCTCCACAAGCTTGCCTTCTTTAAAAGCGTGGTTTCAAGTGCCCTGTAAAATCACAGCTAGCCACCAAACGAAACCATGTTGAGTATAAAGGTACTCAAAAAGAGTAGATGGATCCTACAATGGTTGGGCTGCCTTTCAACAAGTGTATTAAGTCTATCTACAAAAGCTGTGATAACTGCTCATAGTAAGTCCCGTCAACCAAATTGATAGACTAAATCACCCCAGGCTCAATATCATTGGCCACTACATGCTTCAGACACTGACCATTACTCATTAAATCTCTGCCATCTTAGGGTTCTTAAATCTGAACCACCCCAGAACGGAAAATCTATTGCACAATAAATGGACCATCCCACCTAGATTTCAACTTGCTAGGAAAGGTTTCAACTTAGAATTATAAACCCAAACCTCCATACTAGGTAAAAGTGATTTTCTAAGAATATGTTTGTCATGAAAAGCTTTGGTTTTCACTTTATAAATATTGGTATTCTTATAGGCGTCGTTACTTAGTTCATCTAACTCATTCAAATGGAGCCTACGATTAGAGTCGCAACTTGTTCCATAACGCAATTTAGAGTTTTAATAACCAACAAAGCACGATGCTCCAACTCAACTAGAATGACATGGCTTGCCAAATACAAATCTAAATAGAGACACCCCTATTGAGGTCATATCTACGATAGGTCCAAGAGCATCATTCATCCTCATAGGCCAATCTTTTCCATCAGGTTGAACCATTTTCTCAGGTATGGATTCGATGTTCCGGTTAGACACTTCCACTTAACTACTAGTGTGTGGGTGATATCGGGTAGGTGCTTTGTGTGTCACCGAATACTTTTTGAGCAAAGATTTAAATGAAAAGTGAAGAAAGTGACTACCTCCATCGCTTATGAGAGCTCTAGCTGTACCAAATCAGCAAAAGATGTAATCTTCTACAAAACTCTTCACAACACTATGGTCATTTGTCCGAGTAGCGAACAGTTCCCCCACCTTGGCACATAATCAACAATAACCAATATGTACATAAAGCCAAATGAGGGTGGAAATAGACCTATAAAATCAATGTCCCAAATATCAAATATTTCCACAACCATAACAGGGAAAAAGAGGCATCGTATCTTTATGAGAGAAAACATCAGTGGGCTGACACTGCTCACATGTAAGAGAAAAATGCTGACCATCTCTAATTAAAGTGGGCCAAAAGAACCAACTTTGGAGGACCTTAGCAATAGTCTTTTATACTCTAAACTAACCTCTAAAAAGGGAAGAGTGACAAAGGTAAGCACATTATGAATCTCACTCCTTGATACACACCTACGAATTATCTGATTAGAACAATGCTTGAAAAGATAAGTGTCATCCCAATATTAATGCTTCACCAAGTAGAAGAACAAATTTTTTTCTTGCTTGGTCCAATGGGAAGGGATCTTAACTATAGTAAGGTAGTTATGATAAGCACAAACCAAAGGAGTGAGTCATGCGACACTAAAAATAACTGTTCATCAGGAAAATAATCAAGAAAACCAATATAATCATCAATATACTGGGTAAGAATTCTAGACAGATTATCTGCAATTGAATTTTCTAAACCCTTCCGATCCTTAATCTTTAAGTGAAACTCTTGCAATAAGAGGACCCATCTAATCAACCTATGCTTGCTCTCTTTCTTAGATAATAAGTGTTCTAATGCAACATAATCTGTAAAAATCACCACTTGTGAGAAAAGAAGGTGTGAACAAAACTTTTTGAGTGCAAATACAACAACTAGCGATTCTTTTCAGCAGTGATTGTAATTCTTTTGTGCATCAGTGAGAGTTCTACTAACATACTAAATAACATGAGACATCTTACTTACATTTTGACCAAGAATTGGCCCCATCGCAAAGTCAGCTACATCACACTTGATTTCAAATGGTGTGGCAAAGTCAAGAGGATTTGCTTATAATAGGGATAGCAGATGGTGCCACTAGGATTATCTGTTATGGTCATGTGTGGAGGCTGCCAATGTCGGGTGACCCCCGAGGAAGTGAGGCTCGAGATGGGAGAGCTTATCACTTTGGCCTAAGGTGATGGCGATGGCGGTAAATGTACCCCCAATGCTTAGGACATTCTTATGGATAGCCTTTGCCACTTCCGCCAAGTGACGGATGATGAAGGTTCCTGTATCCATGAGAGTGGTCGACAATGCACACCATATAATAAACAATTATGCTTTCCTACATCTATTTTGGTTGTCGTTGTGGGCGAAAATAATATTCGCTGTCAGACGTTATAGGTAGTGGAGATTGATATTGCAAATGTCGGTAGCCTTGGCTTGTCGAGGATCAAAAGCTTTAGGTCTCCCAAATCTATCCATATAGGTCTTCCATTTGGAGCAAGTAATGCTCAACCAAATAGGGGCCGATCTCTATAAGGGTGGAACATCCCTATACACACCGTTAACGACCAAAAGTTTCAAAAACTCATTAAACATCCGTAAGCTCATCCAATGGTCGATGTTAAACATGCGAAATGTAATGTCTACCTCTTAACCCCTATGCTTGCCATCCTAATTCACATGTAACAACTCAAAAACTCTAACATTAGGCGGCCATAAGAGGTGCATTACATCCCAACGTATTCCGTCCACCCCAAGTTTCGAATCAGACTCATCATATCATCAAGAAAACCTAAATACCACAGGGAGTCCACATGAAAGAATTTTTGCTCACTAGTCTTCCTAGTGGTCGAATTCTCATAATGGGCTTTTTGTTCATCGCTAACAAAATATAGGCCTCTAGTACTAGCAGGGAGAATCAAAGGGTATGCATCTTTAGTTCCTTTGGCGATGGAGGGAGCAACAAATACGGAGGTGACCCTTGAAGCTTTCTTGGGCATGGAGGGAGGTTTGGAGCCTTCCACAATTCTTTTCTTTCCCATTGCACAAATATGAGATAGATCAATCCCTGTGATGATTGAAGAAGAAGGAGAGAAGAGAAAGAGGCAAACTTTCGTTCTCTACAACCCTTAACCTTAACAATGGAGGTTATGGTTTTAGAGAGAGAAAGTGATGCATGAGGGGAATGAAATTGGGCGAAAGTGGGAAAATTTTGAGTGGGAAGAGAGAGATGGTGAGTGGATTTAGAGAATTTGGCCGAAAAAATGAAGATTTGGGGTGGGATCGGGGTGAAGAGTGGGTCGAGAGAGAGAAGGGTTGCGCGGCCTAGAGAGAGAAAGTTGGGAGGAAGAATGAAGAAAGAATGAAGGGGAAGAGGAAATCGGGCCTTTTGCCTAAAAACTAGGTTGGCACGATCGTGCCATGCGGCACGGGGGCACCATGACAACTCGCTGTCTCTGTGCTTGAAATCTGTGTTGTGGCACAGTCGTGTCACCAAGCACAGGGGCACCATGCCAAGTTGCTGTATGGCAGCTATTTTGCATTCCTTCCTTCCCTTTTTTTGAAATTGGGGGATGGCATAGGCGTGCCATCCGGCATGGGGTTCCTATGCTAACTTACTGGATCTTAGGTTCGACCCTTTGGTGGTGCGCATCCCTTTTTCTCGTTTTTTTGGCTTTTTTTCTCTTTTTTGTTCTACTTTTCTCTTTTTTTCTTTTTTTAAAAAAAGCAGTAAAGCTTGGGTTGCCTCCCAAGAAGCATTTGTTTAGGGTCTTTAGCTTGACCTTGGAGGGCCTGTAAGTAGAAGAAGCATCGCGGAGGGCACAAATGACCTTCCCCTCAAGTGAATCACCGGTAACGTAGTGCTTCAACCGAGCACCATCCACCTTAAACGAGCCGGTGGGATCCGTGCCAATCTCGATGACTCTGTATGGATAGACCTTCAACACCTTAAAGGGGCTCGACCATCTAGAGCGAAGCTTGCCTGGGAAGAGCTTCAAACGAGAGTTGAATAGGAGGACTAAGTCGCATTCCCAAAACTCATGGCAGTTAATGAACTTGTCGTGCCACCGCTTCGTACTCTCTTTGTAAATCCTAGAGCTTTCATAGGCAGCCAAATGGATTTCCTCAAGTTCATTCAACTGTAGCAATTGCCTCTCCCCTACGGATTTTAAGTCAAAGTTGAGATGTTTGATGGCCCAGTAGGCTTTATACTCTAGTTCTACAAGGAGATGACATGGCTTATCATGAACTAATAGGAACAGAGTGGCCTCGATTGGAGTCTTGAATGTGGTCTGATAAGCCCAAATGGCGTAATCAAGTTTGTCCACTCAATCCTTGCGAGATCTCGTAACCATCTTCTCCAAAATTGATTTGATTTCTCGGTTCGAGATCTCAACTTGGCCGCTTGTCTGAGGGTGGTAACCTAAGCCATACTTGTGGTGCACTCCATATTTCTTCAATAAAGCCTCCAGTATCTTTTCTATGAAATGGGTCTCATTATCACTGATAAGTGCCCTCGGACCCTGAAACCAGGAATAGCTTGGCCACTACTCTTGAATCATTAGCGGGACTAGCTATGGCCTCCACCCACTTGGAGATATGATCCACAGCAAACAATATGTACTTATTGCCTCTTCAGGATGGGAAAGGCCCCATGAAGTCAATGCCCTAAATATCAAAGATACTCAACTTCAAGGATAAAGTTCAAGGGTATCTCATTCTTCCTACATAAATTATCCATCCGCTGGCAACGATCACAAGAGTAAACATAGGTGCAGACATCTTTGAATAGCAAAGGCCAAAAGGACCCAGCTTGGAGGACCTTTGCAGTAGTTTTAGAAGTGCTAGCATGTCCTCCACATGGAGAGTCATGATAAAGAGATGTCACGCTCTGAATCTCCTCCTCAGGGAGGTAAGACCGGTAAATTCCATCCTTACACAGCTTGTAAATAAAAGGTTCCTCCCAAAAGTAGTGCTTGACATTACAGAAGAACTTTTTCTTTTGATGGGATGATAGATCATGTGGCAGGACTCCTGAAGCAAGGAAATTTGCAATGTCAGTAAACCATAGAGCTCATTAGAGGAAGCATCGTTCAGGGGATTATTCGCAAACTCCATAATAAGTCAGCAGAGATGGTCAGCAACCACATTCTCAGCCCCTACCTTGTCCTTAATCTCCAAATTGAACTCTTATAGGAGTAGTATCCACCAGATGAGGCGAGGCTCGACGTCCTTCTTCTCAAAGAGATGCTTGAGTGCGGAGTGATCAATGTACACAATGACCTTACAGCATAGAAAGGTAAGGTTAGAATTTCTCCATTGTGTACACAACCCGAAGTAACTCCTTCTCAGTTGTTGTGCAATTCTGCTGAGCCGCATCCAATGTTCTACTGGCATAATAGATCACTACTGGCTTCTTATCCTTCCTCTGCCCTAAAACTGCCCCCACTGCATGGTCACTAGTATCATACATGATCTCAAAAGGAAGGTTCCATCCGACGATTGAATGATAGGGGCAGAAATTAGTGTCTGCTTAATCCTGCAAAAACCCTCATGGCACTCATTGGCAAACACATATAGGGCATCCTTGGTTAAATGGTGGGTGAGAGGTTTAGCAATCTTAGAGAAGTTCTTAATAAAGCAGTGATAAAATTCTATGTGATTAAGGACACGCTACACCTCTTTAACCGATGTGGGAGGAGACAATCACTCAATAACCTCAATTTTAGCTTTATCAACCTAGATGCCCCTAGTAGAGATGACATGTCCTAAAACACCCCCTCTTGTACCATAAAATGGCACTTCTCCCAATTTAACACTCGATTGACCTTATCACATTGCCAAAGTGCCTTACTTAGGTTTTCCAAACACAAGTCAAACGTAACTCTATACATGGAGAAATCATCCATGAACACCTCCATGATGTTCTCGACAAGGTCAAAGAATATAGTAGTCATGCATCGTTGGAAGGTTGCAGGGACATTGCATAACCCGAAAGGCATCCTTCGATAAGCAAAGGTACCATAGGGGCATGTGAAGGTCATCTCCTTATCATCGAGATGGATAGGAATCTGAAAGAAACCAGAATATCCATCCAAATAACAGACAGAAGAAGGAATGCTTGCCAGTCTTTCCAACATCTAATCAATGAAGTGGATGGGGAAATAATCATTCTGGGTGGCTTGATTCAATCTACGATAATCAATGCGCATTTGCCACTCCGCCACAGTCCTAGTCGAGATGAGCCCGTCATGTTCATTCTTAATGATGGTCATGCTGCCCTTCTTGGGAACTACCTGAACTAGACTCACCCATTCACCATCTGAGATATGATAGATGATTCTAGCATCAAGAAGCTTGAAAGCATCCTTTTTCACAATCTCTTGCATATTAAGATTTAAGCGACACTGGGGTTATCGTAAGGGCCTATGACCTTCATCAAGAAAGATGCGAGACATGCAAAGGGAAAGGTTAAGACCCTTGATATCATCAATGCTATAATCGATGGTACCCCTGTGCTTCCTGAGCACTTCCAACAATTTTTTGAGTTGGGGGCCATCTAGTTTAGCATTAACAATAACAGGGTACTGATGTTCAGGGTATAGAAATTCATACTTGAGATGGGGAGGTAGAGGTTTTAGCTAAACCCTCGCTGTGTTTTCTCTTTCTCCTGGGGGCTTTGAGTTTCTACACTCAGGACTTCCTTAGGGAATTGCCTATACGTGTAGGCTGTGGATGCATTGAGGAACCTTGCATACTCCTTCTTTTCCCCAGATTGGGAACCAGCCACATGACAACCAATCAAAGCGACTTCTAGTGGATCCTGTACAGAATGGCAAGTCAAGGCCTCCTGATTAAGGGTCTTCTCCAGTACATCAACTTCATAGCAGAGGTCATCTAGAGTTGGCGTGGCCATAGATTATGGTGAACAAAATTTCACCTTTCCATCCCTTACTTGAAGGGAGAGCATGCCATTTTTCATATTGATCATAGCTCTAACGATAACTAGAAAAGGTCACCCTGGGATGATAGGGATATGAGAATCCTCCACTATCATCATGACGATGAAATCATAGGAAATAAAGAACTTCCCCACTTGTAAGGAGACATCTTCTAGGACTTAAGTAGGTACTTAACTGATCTGTCGGCTAGTTGTAGAGAAAAAATGGTAGGCTTTAGTTCACCTACTTGCAGCTTCTTGCAAATAGAATAGGGCATGAGGCTGACATTGGCCCCTAAATCACATAGTGCCCTACTGATGGTCACATCCCTAATAGAGTAGGGGATAGAGAAACTCCTTAGATTAGAAAGTTTTAGAGGAAGCTTGTTCTAAATTATAGCACTGCACTCTTCAATAAGAGTTACTTTAGCATTCTCAAGCAGTTTCCCTTTATTAGAGAGGAGATCTTTCAAGAACTTGGCATGTAAAGGCATGTTGGCGATAGCCTCCACAAAGGGAATATTAATATGGAATTTCTTCAACATCTCTAGAAATCTCCCATGCTTTTGCTCATCTTTGGCCTTAACTAGCCTCTCGGAGTAAGGAACAAGAGGCTGGTAGGGCTTTACTGGAGGTGCACTAGTCTCATCTTATACGTCTCTGTTCCTCACATCACTTTCCTTCTCAGTTGGGGGTTCAATTGGAATTTCCTGGCCATCAAAACCCTCTACTTCAATGTCACGTCCTTCCTCCCTCATTGTCATTTTGGGACCTTCCAACTCTTTACCACTTCGCAGTGTGATAGCGTTCATCTGACCCTTGGACTTGGTCTCATGTTGACCTGGTAAGTGTCCCTATAGTCTAGACAAATGACTTGCTGCACAATCTAAGCAATCTGATTCTCTATCATCTTCTAGTGAGTGGTCATGGTCTCAAACTTAGAACTTAGCTCGCTAATGGACTCACTAAGGGCTTTACTAGTTTTGGTTTGGGTTTAGATGAAGCATTCCGTGAGACTGTCAGGGTTAGATTTCTATTGAGGGGGTTGTGGAGGAGGATTTTGGGGGGGGGTTTATACTGGAAACCTTGGGGTTAATTCGCATTAGGTGGCACAGGTTATTGTTTCTGTAAGAAATTAGGATGATTTCTCCACCCAGGTTATATGTGTTGGAGTATCAGTTATTTTGTAGGCGTGGGTTGAAGTTCTGCATGCCATTGGCTTGTTTCACTCCCTAGAAGTGGGCTTGGCGGTCTACAACTGAATACCCATCGATGCCGCATACCTTAAACGACACATTAACCCCATACATCATCCCAAAAGAGCTCTGCAGGTTGGGAGTGCCCAGCCTATCAAACCACTGAACAAGGGCATCAACCTTGCATGCTAACATGACCACAGCATTGATGTCGTACGTACCACTACCCCTCTTTGGGGGGTTGTGCTCACTGCACCAGTGATAGTTTTTAGCTACCATGTCCTCTATGAGAGCATTTGCCGATTCAATTGATTTCCCCATAAGTGCGTCGCCAACTACGGCATCAATCAATATCTTCAAGTTTTGATCCGGTTCATTGTAAAATAGGACGCTATGAGGAGGGCATTGGCGTTGGAGATCTTTGAACCTCTCCCAAGGTTCATATATGACTCGCCATGAAGTTGGGTAAACGAAGTGATGTCCACCCTCAACTTAGAGGCTTTCCCTAGTGGGAAGTACTTGCTGAGAAAGGCTGTGGAGAGTACACCCCATGCGGCAAAAGCATTTGGCTCCTCATTCTAAAGCCAATCTCTGGCTCGGTCCCTCAAAGAGAACGAAAAGAGGCACAGTCAGATTGCTTCTGTAGGTACCCCATTGAGCTTGACTATGTCACACTTCGCAAGGAAGTTGTAAAGGTGCATGTTGGGGTTCTCAGATAGGTGACCTCCGAACTAGTCTTTCTCTATTAGAGAGATTAAGGCTGGCCAGAGTTCAAAGTTATGCGCCTCGACTGTTAGGCTTACTATGGAGGATGTGATCCCCAATGATTGCGGCATAGCATAGTTTCTCAGAACTCAAATGTCGTTTCTAGCCATCGCAGATTCTACTCTCTTCTTTCTTCATACTCCACTTTGCTTGCAGGCAGTTGGTTCAATCTCAGGGTCCAAGGAAAGTAGGGTATGACTCCCTTGACTGTGCTTGCACATATAAAGCAAGACTATACCTAGCATAAGTGAGTCTAAGCAAAGATAAAAGAAAACAGAAGAAGGAGAAAAAAAAAAATGAAATAAAAAGCCTAAGCTATAGCATTTTCGATCACTTCCGATGTCAAAGCAGATAAGTTCCCCGATAATGGCTTCAAAAACTTATTGTCTTAAAATACCACAAGTGCACGGTGCCCATTGTAGTTAGCAACGGCAAGTACGGGTCATATTCCATAGGGAACTTGGTTTCAACCACCGAATTAACCTATAGTGCTAAGTTTAGGCGGACACTGATTCAGGCTTGATGAAAATTGAATACTAATAAAACTGTTTAATTCGATAATAAAAAGAATCCTAGATTGGGGTTCACCACACTACTATGCTTTTTTGGATTATAAACTAGATCATGCGAACTTGCCCATGTAAATTATTGAATTGGAATGATTACATGTTAAAACACATCTATCCATTCTCTTGAAGGTCATTAGACTGGTTAAGTGACCCTAGTTATCTATTTTCATGAAACTAGGATCAACAGAACCACGAGATTTAGTAACCTATGATTCGCAATTGAGACCCTAACTATTTCCATGTCATGAAACTCAATTGCTCACAAAGTAGCTCTAGGTAGAGGATTTAACTTTCGTAGATCTCCTAAACCCTAATTAAGAAACATAGATAAATCCCTCTCAAGCAATTTATCAAACGCATGGCATACTATATGAGAATTCTAACATAAACATGGGCATTCATACACATAAACCTAGAACATGATTCCAATTTGCATAGTAGGGGCTAATCCCAATCTAAGATAGGGGAGTTAGCCTCTGTGCATCCTAACAATTGTAATCACAATCAACGAATTGAAAAACATAGCGAAAGATATCAACTTTGATAAAAGTTGCAGAGAGAAAGGAGGAGAAATGTCTTCAATCAATTCCAATGGCGAACTCACAATCTGTATCAAGATTTCAAACTCTCTCCAAACAAAAATCTAGATTAATGTGTAAAATACTCTGAGAAAACCTAAAAATGCATAGAAAGTGCTCTCTATGCAGTTACAAGATAGTCCCCTCCCTAAACACTTGAAGAAATGAATTAAGTCGTAAAAAAAGACAATGGCATGGTTGTGCCACGTGGCAGGGAGGCACTGTGCCATTTCTCTGGATTCTTATTGTTAAGGTTTTGGCATGGCACAACTGGGTTTCATAGCATGGGGTCCCCATGCCACTCCTCTTTTTAGTAGGTTTTCTTCTATTCTTCCGATAGGAATTCCTGAAAACAGTGACACCATACATGACCAAATTCAGGGTAAAGGAGACTAATTCAACCATTTACTTTGAAGTTTAACGCAAACTCCTTGAGAGAAGGGGTTAAACATGGGTTCAAAATAGGTTGAAAATGGAGGTTTATCAACTAACAAGGAAAAATTGTATACTTGTACATAAATAGGGAGTCAAAATAAGAAATAATTAAATTCTAATAATAATTCCTTGCTCCTTGGCACTAAGCCAAAAATTAGTGTGGATTTTTCAAGTTATAAAATTAACCAAAGTACTTGCAAGTATCCAAGGCTACTATAGGCAAACGAGTATTCAGGTGTCTATCCCATGAGGAGTGGAGGTTACTAAGAAATTTAATAATTTCCTTAACCAACTCAATTAAAAATATCGAAATTGGAA
>NCQV01073173.1:16936-36938 GCA_002740545.1 Lophocereus schottii
TCAAAAACTTCTAAACCTTGCCTGATCTTGTTTCTTTCTGTGCTTTCACTCTCTCAATGGATGAATTGAGGTGGTAGATGATGATGGGATGGTGATAGGACGATGAATAAATGCTAAGGAAGGTGGTAAAGCTGAGCTTTTATCGAGAAAATCAGAGCTTCTAACATCCAAAACGCTTAGAACACGAACAATCACAAAGAAAACAAGCTAACACAAGGAAACAAAACTTATCCGGGCTGACTATGGGATTCACCAAAGTACATGGGCACCCCATGGTCAGATCGTCGTGCTCACACACCATCTCTGACTGTCTTAATTCATTTACTACTTTTTCTTGGAACCTTCTGGACTGTGGTACTGACCACGGTGCGTCCATGTTAGGTGTCTTTGGGCCTCTGCTAATATCTGCTTTGATCCAATGGCCTCATAATCTTCATTTCACTCACATTCTTTGGGATTACGTTGTTAAAATCTACAAACACTCTCAAACAAGTGAAGTCCAAGTGTAAAAGTAAAAATAGGGGCGTAAATCATAAAATTAAGCATATTAGTCCCTAACATGACTCTTAAATAGGTATATAATCATGCAAATGTGACATTTGTTCATTCCCCTGTTCTTAAATCTTTGTCTGTCCCCAAGCAAAGCTAAACTCAAGGCAAACTGACACGTAGAGATGCATTTAGGATTGAAAAAGATAGTAACCTCCTCAGGTTAGGCAACTCATAGTATATCACAAGTAAGAATGACAATCAATGGCAACCCTAAATAGCACACAAGATATTTTAAAATAAGGAGAAGGTGAATGTTTTCAAAAAAGCATGAGAGGACAAGCTAGATATCAAACTTGATCACCCCAAAGAATTATAAGCACATCATGCAATTACACGAAATTAGCTAGAGCCAAATTGACTGATAGAACCTCGTTTTTGAGAAATGTGGATTATTCGCACTCATTTTTTAAAATATACCATAGGTTCACTCAGGACTCATTCCAAAGATGCAGACTACCATATGCTTGTCAAGACTCTCAAATTCTCCTCTACGAAGGATACAACATGCATATGACAATCAAGAGACTTTACATGTGTTTTAATGTGGGCTAAAGGGTTAAGGGAAATGAGTGGACTAGCAAATTTGGCCAATGTGGAGTTAGATTTAGGGGTGTGCAAAACCTGTTAATTGGAGTTTCGGTTAACCAAAAATCGGTTTACCGGTTTTTCAGTTCAAGAAAATTTCGAACCGTAACCGAACCGAAAATCTCAGTTAATCATTTTTCGATTAACCGAAAATTTCTGTTCATCCAAAATTCAAACCGTAACCAAACCAAAAAAGTCAGTTAATTGGTTAAAAGTATACTTTCTTACTTAAAATTTTCATTTTTTATGACAAATTTTTTTATAAAAATTAATTTTTGATTATCATTCATAAATAATTAAAAAAAGTGCACTTTCTTACCTAAATTGTTTAATTTTTGTGTATAAATTTTTTGGAAAAAAAATAATTTCGGTTTTGTTAACCACCTGTTAACCGAATTTTCAAATCGTCTGAACCATAACCAAACCAAAAACCGAAATCTTTTTTCAGTTCGGTTAACCGAACCGATTTTTTTGAAAAAATTATATGGTTAATTGGTTTTTCGGTTCGGTTTTTTTTGATTTTTCGGTTCGGTTTTGAGTTTCGGATTTTTTTACACACTCCTAGCTTTATTAGCCATGGTAATAGGGAACCACCACCAAAGCACCAGGCAACGATGAAGTTCACCAACACTCTAAACCCTAAAAACACAATAAACATCACCCACACGTCAAATCAGAAGTGGGTCGATAAAGAAAGGAACTCAACTTATTTACATATCTAATGGCAATCCCTTTTATTTTTTTTCCTTTCCTTTTCTTTCTATTTTTTTCCCTTTTCTCTTTAAGAAATGAAATAAGAATTTCAATTATTGGAAAGCATACGGTCATAAATTATCAACTCAAAAACTATTACATATACACATAACCCAAATAAGAGGGGAATAAAATTAAATGGTCAATGTCATTAACCCCTCAACAAATCAACATACCAAATAAGCTTGAACTCAATTCCCCTCAAAACCACCTACGAAATAGAAGAAGCAATGCTCCACATACTTGGCAAGTTGGCATAAAAATAGGAATATGTTTTTAGCCAAAGGGTTAATATGAAGTGACCATAATAAGAAAAGGATTACAACTCAAAATAGGCTAGCAACGGGGATTAAGATACAACTCTAGAGTGGGCTATTTGGCTATGTGGCTAAAGTAGCCAAAGAAGGAATGTCTCTACCATATTATAAACTATGCACATGGTAAAGTGATTTTGAACAAGAGTCAAGACAAGTTCTAAAGATGCAACAACAAAGAGCCACACATATGAAAGAAAATGAGACTAAGACTCCGTTTGAACCTTGAAAAATTTGATAGAAAGAAAAAAAAATGGAAAGTAACTTTTTTCTTATGTTTGTTTTAGAGAAAATCACAAAGAAAAAAAAAATATGAAGGAAAATTAGATAGAAAAATTGTTAGAAACAAGTGGTAAAATTTTTCTCCCAAAATTATGAGGAAAGTTTAGGAGAATTCCCAAAAGAATTCCCGACCTTCTCCAACCTCATATTGCTTAGATGAGATCAACATAATGCAAATAATTCATCAACATGCAAATTTCTCATCCAAAATCTTATATTTTTTCTTGAATCCAAACATGAGAAAAAATCTCACTTTCTCCCGTCTTTTTTTTGTTCAATTTTTTTTCCTTCAACTTTTCTTTCCACTAATTTTTTAAGGACCAGACGGAGTCTAAACATAATGAATTAGTCCAAATAAGGCTCAAAGTCTCACAGGATATATGTCAAAGGCTTAATTAGCTCATGAAATGAAGCACATATACCAACAATAGTGTCAAAGACTCTATGGGGGCAGCATAGTTCTCAGTCAAGAGAAGGCTCAAAACAAGCGACACTTACGAAACCTTTACAAAATTTCACACCAAAGGGGCCACTCATCAAAATCGTTCAAGCTCATATGAACCATTTTACCTAGAGAATGATCAATAGAGGCTTTTGTTTTTTCAAATTTTTGTAATTTTTTTGGGATTTTTTCTATTTTCACCTTTTTTTTTCAATTTTTCAATTGTAACCTAAATCCCAAATGCAAACTTTAACATGCACCTAATTTTGTAATATGCAATGCTAATGTATTTTAAACAAAGCATATCTAAACCAAGATGATACACAAGAATAGGATTATGCAAAAGCACACACCGAAAAGACTGAAAACAAAGAAAACAAATGGAATACAAAAAGATCCTTGGGTTGCCTCTTAAGCAACCATTATTTTAGGTTGCTAGCTAGACCATGCACCGATCATCTATTAGAAAGGGGATACCCTGGAAAAAAAGGGGACTTCATAGCTTTTCTCTCACCTTTGTCACTGACCTCAAATTCAAACTCCTGCAAAAGAAGTAACCACTTCAGGTAGATGGAATGAGGATCCTTGTTAAGCATCAAATAACACTAAGCAAGGCGGTCTGCATACACAATTATCTTGTGGTGGACACCATCAATCGGCCACCCTCACAACAACCAAACTTGACCGTCGAAGTAAAGGCCATTCTCGACATCACCCAAAGGCAGCAATGACAAAAACCCTCATGCAAACCCGCAATAATCACACAAATAACCCTCATCAAAAGCATAGAGCTCATCCTTCACTGTGCTACATAGCAAATTGTCAACGAAATCCACCTTTACACAATAAAGTCCACTCCCCTCAGCATATATATAGTCAAACTCATGAGGATCATTTCAACACACGTCAATTAATTCCACAAACTCATTGGAAACACCCACTTTAAATCCACAACAAGGAAGAAAAGAAGAAGACTGATAGTCCTTAAGCAAGCCAAATCAGCGTAGAGCTCTCCCACATCAAAATTCAACCTGCTCTTTTTAAGATTAATTTTTCATCCTACAGTAGCCAAGAAAGACCTTCCAAGAATAATTTTGGTGCATGCATCTTCAGCCATACCAAGAATCACAAAGTCCACTAGCACAAAAAGTTCACCCACGTGGTGGGAACATGCTCCAAAATACGCAAAGTGTACTTCACAGAACATTCTGTTAATCAAAGAGAAATAGTAGTAGGTCTCAATTCTTCTTAAGTCTCTTGAAAAATGAATAAGGCATCAAACTCACTTCAATCAAGATCACACAAATCCCTATCAATGCTCACATTTTCAATCAAGTGAGGAATAAAGAAGCTGTCAAGGTCCTTGGCAAATCTATGGGAAAGGCAAGAGTGGAATGTAACGCTTTGAGGCAGAGGGCTTAGATTCCTTATGTTTCTCACATTTGCTCTTCTTTTAGGGCTAATTCTCATCAAATAAGGCATCAATATGCATATCATGATTTTTATCACTAGTGACCTCAACTCGAGCACCCTTAGGACTCTCTAATTATTTACCACCTCTCAAGATAGTATAATTGCAATGCTCTTTTGGGTTAGGCTCAGGCCTTCTAGGTAACACACTTAGAGGTGTAGAAGAAGAGCTAGCATGTTGGGCAATTTGTGACTCCAACATCTTGTTATGAGTAATAAGCAAATCAACCTTAGAGGCCAATTTCTTTATGTACTCATCTTGTTTTTGTTGTGATAAAAGCATACTCTCAATCATGGCCTCTAGGTTGGACTTTTGTAGGGCTTCTACAGGGAAGTTAAGTCTTTGAAAATTAAGAGGTGATGGCCCAACATTAGCTCAGGGAAAGGCAAGAAGATCACTCTCATAGGACAAGTTGGGAAGGTTTTTCCAACCAAGATTGCAGGTGTTAGCATATGGTCGTGGTTCAGCCTAGGTTGGAAGTTATTAACATATGCAACTTGGTTAATAAAAGATTTGGAAAAAAGGACTATCAACTTAACAATTCAAAGTGACACGGTCAAACAATCCATGACTATAATAGGAAGGGAGGGGACACATGCATTCACCGCATTAGCATTTAAAAAATCAAGCCTTTGAGTCATGGCATCCATTTTAGCAGTAAGCAAAGTTAAAGCATTAACATCAAATTTAACTCTGCCCTTCTTCAAAGGAGCCCTCTTATTGGACCAATGATAATTGTTAAGTGCCATCTCCCCAATGAGGTTATATGGCCCATCCTCCATCTTGTTCATCAATGATCCTCTTGCCATCGCATCAATCATGGACCTCATAGCTTGTGTGACTCCATTATAGAATGCTTGCACTATCGCTCATTTTTTAAGACATGATGGAGGCAAAACCTTAAAAAAGCTTCCTGAATCACTCCTATGCTTCTTATACCGACTTATCCTCTTGTTGAGCAAATGAAGCAATTTGATTCCTTAAGCTCATCATCATACTAGGAGGGAAGAACGTAGAAAGAAAGGCCTTGGTCAGCTCATCCCAAATGGTGGTGGATCCTGATGGCAAGAGTGAAGTCTTGCCTCGCTTTATCCCTAAGAGAGAAATAAAACTAGTAGAGACGGATCGCATCACTAGATCTTCAAGGTATCACAGGCCTCTAAAAAACCGAAAGGTGCAAATTGGGATCCTTCATGGGCATGCCATCAAATTGTCATTGTTACACCATTGAAATAAGCACGGGCTTGAACTCAAATTTGTTAGCGGTCACGGGCAGCCTAGTAATGCTTAGGGTAAGGTCGTGAACCCTTAGAGTGACATAATTTTGAAGGATCCTCCTTTGCTCACCTTCACCCACCATCTTAGGTGTAAATTTGGCCGCTTCTTGCCCTTCTTTAATCTATTACTAGCTCTTCAATTTATAAAAAGCTTGCTCGATCTCAAGGTCAAACACAAAGATTGCTCCAAATCTATGGGTCTTATGTATAAAAGTAAGGACAACCTACACACAATCAAAGCACACGAAAAGGAGTAAAACTGAGAAACAAAAAGAAAAGAAAAATGCTTGGTCAAACTTCTTGGGGGTAACTCAATACCCAAATCTAGTCGCTAGCGACGGCGCCAAAAAAATGATCATCACTACAAGTGCACAGACATTGTAGTATAGATCAAGGTCATCCTATAGAGGCTAGATCGAATTAGTAAGTATTCCTTTAAAAGATTTTCCAATAGAAATCAAGATTTAGTTTGGATTATAAATAGCAAACACTAAACGACAAAGTCTAACTTCAATGGCTAAAAAAACAACTGCGGGTATCATCACCTAGTGATGTAGCATCACTGAATGATGTGTCAATCTAACGAGTTAAAGAAGCAATTTTCACCTTACCTATTGATTCAATAGTCGTTAATGTTAGAGAATTCACAACTTTCTTTCAAACGGAGTGAATTAACCTATTCAAACTAATAACAAATTCTCATTAGACCTTAATCAAGTTTAGGAGTATGATTATCATAAGACCACTAAACTCATAATCCTTTTTGAAGTGATTATTAAACAAGCCTAGTCCCGGTTTTTCCAAAAACAATCTTCATCCTTTAATACTTTGATCTAGCATCTAACATACACATAAGAAGTTTGTCAAAAATCCCATAATGACATTCAAAATTTGAGTAGATTGACTAAGCTAGATTCCACGTGCAAATAATTCAAACTAGCAAAATCAACAACATTGTTTTGGTTTAGCAACCTTAGATAAAGAAACCTACTCAAACATTATTAAAATCAATAAGAAAAAATCTCTAAAATCTTAATCTAAACTAAAGAAAAAACTTAAAGGAAAGGGAAAAGGGAAAAGTTTGGTCTATTCGCCTGAATAGTGATCTATCATTCCTTCTTTTAAAAGCTTCAAACCCTTGATTGGTCGTGTTTCTTTCCTCACTTCTACTATCTCAGTGGATGAATGTGGGTGGTAGATGATGATGGATGGTGATAAGCTAATCGATAGATGGCCACGGATGGTAGTAAAACTAAGCTTTTATCATGGAAATCAAAGCTACTAACGTCCACAATACTCGAAATACGAATAGTCGCGAAGAAAAACTAGCTACCTCGTAGAAACAAAATTGGCCACGTGTTGACCATAAGGTCCACCATGGTCCATGGGCACAATGCTTGGACCATTGCGCTTACTGCACTGCTCTGGCTCTTTTGATTCACTTGATCTTCTTCCTAGAATCTTCTGGATTGTGGTACTGATGATGGTGTGTCCATGTTAGGTGTTTTTGGGCCTCTATTGATATCTTGTTTGATCTATAAGGCAATCTTCATTCTACTCATATGCTTTGGGATCATAAGCACATAATCGGTAAACACTATCAAACAAGCGAAACCTAAGCATAAAAGTAAAAACAGGGGCGTAAGTCAAAAAATTAAGCATATTAATCCCATAAATTGACTCCTGAGTAGATATGTGAATGTGACATTCATCATTCGCCCATGCTTAAACATTTGCTTGTCCCCAAGCAAAGGTAAACTTAACACAAACTGACGCGTGCCGATGCACCTAAGATTCAAAAACACAACTTCCTCAGGCTAGGCAACTCATTATATATCGCAAGCAAGAATGGCAATCAATGGCAGCCCCCAAATAGCACACAAGATATTTCAAATTGAGGAAAAGATGAGCGTTTTCGAAAAAGTATAAGACCATAAACTAGATATCAAACTTGATCACCCCAAAGAATCACGAATGTATTATCCAAATACACAGAATTGGGTAGGCCCAAATGGAAAGATGGAACCTCACTTTTGAGAATTGTGGATCACTCTCACTCATTTGTTTAAAATACAGCATAGGTTTAGTCAAGACTCATTCCAAAGATGCAAACTATCATATACTTGTCAAGACTCTCACATTCTCCTTTAGCGAGAATACAACGTCTATGTGACAATCAAGAGGACTTTACGTTGGTTTTAATGTGGGATAAAGAGTTAAGGGAAAGGAGTGGACTAACAAATTTAGCCAATGTGGAGCTATTTAGCCAAGTGAATGGGGAGCCACCAGCAAAGCATTAGGCAACCATAAAGTTCACCAACATTCCAAACCCTAAAACCAAAATGAACATCCCCCATGAGTCAAATCGGAAGTGAGTCGACAAAGAAAGGAACTCTAAGTTATTTACATGTCTAAAGGCAATCATTTTTATTTTTTTATTTCCTTTTCTTTGAGTTTTTTCTTTTGTTTTGGGAAATGAAATGAGAATATCAATTATTAAAAGGCATAGGGTCACTAACTATCAACTCTTAACCTATTACATATATATATAACCCAAACAAGAGGGGAACAAACCCAAATGCTTAATGCCATCAATCCCATAACCAACCAGCATACCAAACAACCTTGAACTCAATTAGCCCCAAAACCACCTACTATATAGATAAAATTACGCTCCATGGACTTGGAACAAACATAGGAATATATGTTCGGCCAATGGTTAATATACAGTCATCAAGACAAGAAAATGATTACAACTCAAAATAGGTTAGCAAAGGGATTAACACACAACTCAAGAATAGGTTATTTGGCTATGTGGCTAACGTGACCAAAGAAAGAATGTCTTTATCACATCATCAACTATACACATGCTAAAGTGATTTTGAATAAGTGTTAAGGGAATATCCAAGAGCTAGCTTACGTTCCATACCTAAAGTTTCACATATTTTAAAACACTATTATATTCCCATGACTTATTACTTGAAGTTATCAAACGATATCACAAAGTTGGCTTAAGTACACCGAAAGAATATGTTCACATCCCTAAAAACTTACAAAGAGTTGATGTAATAAGCTTAAGCAAAGCATGAATACAATATTTGATATTGATACTCTAAACTCTAACCTAGGCACCTAGGAGCTTAACTGTAAGTGACTAAATACGAAAGCTTAAAAAAGCAATGACTTATTTACTGTGATTTTTTATAATATATATATATATATATACATATATATATATATACACACACATATACATATATATATATATATATATGTATATATATATATAAATATATATATATGTCTGTAGATGTGTTTGTGTGTGTATATATGTGTGTGTGTGTGTGTGTATATATATATATGCGCGCGCGCGCGTGTGTGTATATATGTGCGTGCGTGTACGTGTGTGTATGTGTGTGTGTATTTTATCAGGTTTTGGGTGCCCAAAATCCCAAAATCCCTAAACCGTTCGTGAACTGATAACCTAAAAAATTTATCAGTTCGAGTACCCACAGCTTCGGATCAGTTGGTAGTTTTGAGGTTCAGATAATTGGTTTCGATTAGTTTTGAACACCTCTAATCCAAAGTATATGATGATGTTCTATGCCAATCCTATATAGGAATTCTCTAAAGACGTTGTTTATTACTCCTCCTTAGTGAAAGGTGTCAGAATTGAGTTCACAATAGATGAGTTCAAGGAATGGATGGGAGTAAATCACCACAACAGATCCAACATTTACACTCTCTTTGAGTCCGAGTCCTTCACCAAGTCTCTTGAAAATTATAGGAGGATAAAAAAGAAAGAGCGGGGTTTGTCATACACTGCTTTCTATTTTGAGGCCAAGATTCTATACTGCATTGTAATTCACACTCTACTTCATCACGAGTTCTCTGGGAAAATCCCAATGACCAAGTTTTTACTCTTATATATCAAATTTTAGAGCCCTGCGAAGTCAACCTCCCTAATATGATTTCGTTCTATATGGAGAGCATAGTAATAGACCACCTCAATAGGAACTCTCATCTGTCATGCTTAAATCTTCTCACTCTTATCTTCAAAGGGTTTAATATTCCTCTCATAGAAGAGGAACTTGTAGAGAACCTCTCAATGTCATTTATAAGTCTACTCTGATCAACTTTAAGTATAAAAAATTGGGGACAAGTGAATCCACGCTAAAGATCTTATTGATAAACTGAAAAGCCCTAAACCTGTGAATAAGATTTTTGAGTGGTGCATCCCACTAAATTGAGGCATCTAATACTCTAGTCATCCTTCTCTAAAGTGAAATCTCCAAATGCTCTATAGCAATCGCTAGGAAGGAGTCAGTGGCAACTGGACTTACTAATGCTAATGTAGGCCTTCAAGCTCAAACTGCCTAATCTAGAAGAAAAGGTAAAGGCACTCACTGTTGAGCATTGAGAAGAATCCTTTGAGGGTTAAATGATAATAAAATTAGGAGACAAAAGAGATCAAAGATCTAGAGCTAGAGCCTCTGAGCAGCCCTATCAAAGACTCTACCAGCAAGTCCTTTGAGAAGTCTTTGATACCTCTTGAGACTACCCTTGTAACTGTTAGTTTCCTGCTCTAAGCCTTGCAAATACCACCACCACTTTTGTATCCTCAACCCCTCTAAGGGAAGTCACTAGTATGTTTTGATGGCGATACCATTATATCCACACATTTACCTATTCTTTCTTATTGCACATATTACACTTGCCCACTTTCTAATGAAAATCAAAGGGATAGAAGAGTCATATTTGCTTAGTGTTTCTCACTATCAAATAGGTACTCAAGACCACTGGTGTTGCTTGGCTCAAGGGAAATATCAAAGGTACTAAAAGCTTGTATTCACTTCCTCTATTTTACTCTATCCACTACAGTGCCATCTTAGATTAAGCTTTAGTACGATTAGGTGCCTTTCATCAAAAAATAAGAATTGTTGGGCCAAAAGAGTTAGAGCCCATTTTTAATGAATGGAAAGATGACTTATCAGAGTTTAATTAGAGTGACCATGTGAAATATAATTAGAGAAACTAAAAAGATAGTCTGAATTATACATCTATAAAAGCTGTCATAATTGTATGTTTAGAATGAATAATTATAACCAATCTTATTAAGAAAATAATCTACATGAGCTACTCAGTATATTTGTTTGTATATGAACATTTCTTTCATAATCGAAGACATATTACTCATGCTTACAATGGCTATTAGCGATTTCATTAATTGTCTTATGCATGATATCCACTGACATTGTACAAGTAATATTAACCTCAATATGAATGGATTTCATCAATAAAAAAGAATAATTTTATCTAATTTTTTCCTTGGTATAATCCTTGAAGATAACTCATATAATCTCTCTTGATCATGTTAGGTTATATTCTAAATACCTAGACAAGCAAGAAAACTAGTCAATAGCATCCACGCATGTTAAATTTCAAAATTACCATAGAAACGGCTCGCTCTCTACATCCCATTAAATGCTTCTAGGGCTCTTTTCTATCAAGCCACCTAAATAAGCTGGTCATAGCATATTAGCCAAAAGAATAAGGCACAACAGTTACATCAGCAACTACTTTCGTAACAGAGGTAGCAGTAAATTAGTCCCATTTGAGAAAAAGTTAACCAAGTATGAATCAAAAGAATTTATCCATAAAATAAAAGATCAGACTCCCCAAATAGCTGTTAAAATGATTCCACAACTTTAGATGAAGGGCTGAAGTCGAAAGTCATTACAACTATTATATCACCTACATTAGGTGATTCAAATCTTATATGAAACATTTATGAATAGAAAAATCATTTGAAGGTAAGAGGTTACAACACTTGAAAGGAAAATGAGCACATTGTATTAAGCTGGTAACCTATACACTCATCTCTTACAATTCTCTCTATTACTGGTGTACCAAAAGTGAGTGAGAGACACTACTTCTGTATTGAGCGTGTTGTCCTCTTGACAATGTATATAAACTTTAGGAGTTTTGCTTGTCAAAGTGCTTTAAGAAAACTCTATCTATTGGTAAACATTTGGGGTGTTCTTGTTGAATTGTGTATAAGCTATTATAGAGTGATTAAGAAACATTTTGTAGAGAATAAGAACCAATGTAGGTCTTCTTAGCCAATGTCTTCTGAGACATAGGGAACTCTAGAAGGTAGGATTGTTAGAGTGCCTTGAGAAAACTCTAATTGTAGGTAAGGAGTTAAAGGACCTTTACTAAATTTCCATTGGTCATGGTGAATTCATGGACTCCTAAGGTCAAGGAAGGACCTTAGGCAGGGGTACAGCCTAAGGTTAATTTGGGTGAACCTCATGAAAAATACTTGTGTCATTGTCTCTACTCTAACTCTGTACTCTCTAATTAACTCCACTCCTATCTCTAGTTTATAACTTATTTTATCTTGGTTATTAAATTACACTTTTACTTATATCAGTTTGTATTATTTAACTTGTGAATTGAACCTATGGTTTTCAAAATGTATCAGAAGTTTACTTGTCACCTATTAACATCCCTTCAGGATGATTTACCTAATTTAGGAGGCACCAATAACTTTGTAGCTCGCTATTGCCATTCTAAGATAGTCAATATGAGTTGAAATTTACACTTAAATGGATAGATATCTTACAATACTGGGATAAGGACAACACACCAGAATCAATCACAACTAAGTCTCTAATCTTAATTAAAGGTCTTGCATTAGGTTATACATATAGGGAAACCAAGCCACCATCCCTAGTTTGTCTCATCTTATATTATTTTGCACTAGGCTTATGTCCCTATCTCATGTTCAGGATAAGTCCCTAGATCCTTTCTTAGAATTATGCTTAAAGTTCCTAGAGTAGTCCTAATCTTGCGATTTGATATAAACATAGTACATGAATACCTTGATATACTTATTCTTAGTTTAACATAGCTACCTTACATTAATCCACACTATTGATATCTTAATAATGCTAAAATGGAAGAAACTATTCTCTCATCATAGTGACACATTATAATATTTGACCTCTCAAGTAAAGCATACCTACATCATAGTTGTTTATGAACAGTTACGTTTTTCACAAGGAAGGATATTGTGCTAGCCATTAGTTGAGGATGTATCCTATAATCAAGGCTTTATCCATTTTCTCATATTAATCATTTCAAATTTGATATTATATATAAGAAACTAATCAGTACAAAATCACTCATCTGAGATCTTCATGAGAGATTCAAATTTGACTAGTAAACGTAAACATACATTTTAAACACCTCAGGTTATGTTCAGACATATACTTTACATACTAATAGAACTTTTTAGCTTGTATAGTTGACATGTCAATGAATACCCTTTGTATTTCAAAAGTTATCTCTTATAACCTATAGAATTCGATCTCAAGTCTCATAGGTAAATTGTTCTGTTACTGCTCACAAGATCAATTAATATTCAACCAACAGCCTTTTATTTACAATGAAATATATGTGCCTAATCTTATTTGACCTTTATTAAAAAATATGACACAAATAAGGGTTTTCGATGCCAATAATTGTAACTTTGGGAGTGTCGGATGTTAATAATATATACGCAAGAAATAGCTCCAAATGTCCAAACCGTAAGAGTATTTATTTCATATACACCATAAATGAGTCAAACATACCTGAACTTAGTAATCTGATGAGTTTATAACTCTCTGCCACATATAAATAATGTAGTTTCATTCAACTTTCTCGTTATCACTATTTGTACGCGAAAAATATATTGTGTTTTATTACATCCCTTAACTTTAGGGATATTTATTAAACATGGAGTCATAAACACTTTGACTCATCAACTTGATGATGCAATAACTTATTATTATACACAGATGGTATATTTCCTTCACATTGATCAATTATATCATTCATATGTAAGAAATAAACTATTAGGTCATCAAATCAATACATCTAGGCATCTTGACTCATTTGTGATATATGCAAAATAAATATCCTTAAAGTATGTAGTACTAAGTGCTATTTCTTAGGTAAGGATTATTAGCATCCCATAATCCCAAAGTTGGGATTAGTGACATCTAAAACCCTCAAAAACAAACATATAACAATTAAGGAATGGAATTACCCATGTTATTAATCAACAACATAACTCATCATCCTAGCTCACCAAACAATAGCTTTAGTCGCCTTCAAAATTACATACTATAACTACAACTGTAATTAACTTTAACTCAAGTTATAATATGTTGTTCAGCCTCATACCTAATAGCAATCCATCAAGTATCAGTAAAATAATATACACACATAAAAATTAACTTAGACATCAATTATAATAACCAGGGAACTACCCAAGGATAATAGACTACAGACTTATAAATCTAATTCAAAACCCTATCTTAATGGTATATACTAGTGACTCCTTAATGCCTAGCTCGCTCTATCTTGTTTCCTCTCATTGTTGTCCTAGCCCTTCTTTTCGTCTCCTCTATCCGCTTTGTCTACCCAAGTTAAGATTTATAGAGATAAAGAAATATGAGATTTTAAGCAGATACTAAGCATCAAGCTTTCATTTCATTCATCCAAGTCTAAGAAATGATATAAGGATCAAGCACATAAATAAGAAGTACATCCTTCTCCAATTAGTACTAACCAATAGGATTACAAGAAAATTAATCAATAAGATCCTAACTAGTGGTATACAATTTTGAAGGAGACCACAAGAATATAAGTTTAGCTAGAATTAGCTACTTTAGTGCTAGATTAGATGAGTCATCCATTGTCTCAAAAGGGTAAGTCATGGGGAAATTTTTTTATGGGTGGAATTTAAAAGAGTGCACCAGCTATGCAAGAAATATTAGCCCCTAATTCATCCATTTGATAGCCCAATAAATTCCTTAGTAAAGAACATGCAATTTCAGACCCTGCACTGATCGCTGCTTGGTTTACACCCTATATCTTTCACAATACTTGGAATCTGAAGAAGTTCTATAGCTTCATGGGAACTTGACATCTGGTGCTACCCATACATTTGTAATTTGTCCAAATTGGAGTCTTTTTTTCCCTTCTACAATGGAGCTAGAATTCAGGTAAGATGTTTTGTCCTCAAAATGAAAATAAGCTAATGAAGTGGTTTTAGAGAATAAAGTAGTTAAGCTCCTTATTTAAGGCTATTAATTGCCCAACCACCTTTCCTAAGCTTAATTGGGCTTCTTCAAGGGTCCCAAGTCACCATTGATCGAGGAGGACTAAGACCTTAACCCCTGCTTCCAAAACTCAATATTGTTCCCACTTGATTCATTAGCCCTTGCTTGTAGGTGTAAATCAATCCTTGTGGTTTGTTCCTTATCAACTTCCCCCCTTGAAGAAGATTTCACCTCAAATCCTTGCACTTGTAATCCTAGTATACGAATCTTGATAACTTGTTGCACCCATTGAGTTTTAAAAACCTCATTGTGCTCAGACTACCACCCTTCTTTAACATGTATGAGTTGTTTACAGATTTTGGAGATACTCCAATGGGAAGAAAAGTCTTTCCAACACTTATGAGCATATGAAAAATTTCAGTATATTGATCACAACTTATCCCAAAATAGATTCCCTTATCATTCATAAGCTTGACTTTTGGAGGCTCACTTTTAAGAGATATATCGCAATCCTCAATGGGTAACACATCAGGAGAGACTTCATCATAAAATTGATCGATGGAGAATGGAAGCACATTCCCAAAGTCATTCAAGGATAATTCATGCAAGGGATGTATTCCTCACTTGTGTTTAGTTCGACCAAGAATAAGGTAATTAGAGGTGAGGATCATCCCTCCTTTGGTCTGCATTTGTGAGGTGAGGATCATGAAGCAAATGTTAATGCTTGTCCTTGGTGTTTATAAGAATCTTGGACATAACAACTCACATAATAATCAAACATCCATGATCCAAAGAGCGAAACATAACTAGCACTCAAAGAAAACATCCCATACAAGCCCTCATTTCTAAACTTGCTCATTAAGAATGAAAACACTACTTGTTTGGTAATTTTTACCTTAATTCCCAAATTAGGACAAGGGAAAGGATAAGAGTGAGATATGAGAGACAATAGGTAATACAACCTCCAAGGTGGGCTTTAATTCAATGCCTTTCTCCTCACGATCTAAAGTGATCTCATTTTCTTCCTCAACTTCTTATGGGGCCTTGGTAGGCTGTTCTTCTTCTTGAACTTGAACCTCCACAATTTCTTCAAAAGAAGGAATTAAAGTAGAATCCATTTGAATGGGAGCTTAAAGGGAGCTCTTATCCATATATGATTTGAGCTTGGGCTCTCTATTCAATCCAACCCTCATTTGGAGCTATTCAATCTTCCTAATATACTCTTTCACCTTAAGATTCTCTTGGCTATGATAAGTAATCTTGAGACAGAGCTCTTGTTTGTATGATGATGGTAGGAACCTCTTGTTTATGTGTTTCTTGAGCTTGGACCATGGTTTAATTTTGGTCTTGGCTTATCTAGCCCTATTATTCTTCAAATGCTTATACCAAAGAGAGGCATATGCTTTCAACTTGAGGATAGCCAATTTGAATGACATCTCTTCATTGTACTCCTTGAGTTCAAAGATCCTCTAAATGGCTTGCACTAAATTAAGATAGTTCTCTGAATTAAGATTGTCATCAAATTTCGATGCCTCAACCTTGAGATCCCTAAGGTCCTCTAGTGGATGCCTTCTTGTTCATCTAGCTCCTCTTTCCTCATCATCGAAGTCTTCATGAGAGGATGAGTATGTGTGTCAATAGGATTAGCATCATAACCCCGATTGCAAGGGTTTCATTGTTCGGATCCTTCACTTGTTTAAGTTGCCTAGTAAGCTTCCTAACTTGCTCTTGAAGTTCAATAATAGCTCTATCTCTCTTCATCTCCTGGATTCACACAAGAGGAATGCCCTAGAGTGAGAACCTTCTTCCTCATTGGCCATGATTGGTAGTGCTTGTAGGCAAAAAGACGGGTTAAAAATGTCAAAAATAAGAGAAGCACAGCCGTGCTGGGGCAACATGGGTAAGAAACTAGAGAACAGAGAGTGGTACGGTCATGCTGAGTGGCACGAGGTGGTCGTACCAAATTTCTGGGTCAAAATTCCAAAGTGCAGGATTTTAGTACGATCATGCCAAGGGCATGGGGTACCAGTGCCAAATTTTTAGTTTTGTGTTTTTTACAATTTTTAGCTTTTGTTATAAAGTTTAGGGTTGTGTTTGGTTAAGGATTTTGTTTCAGCTATTTTGGTTTCTTTGTGGACTACATAAGGAGATTTAGAGAGGGAAATCTAAAGGCAAAATTAGTAGAGAAAATAGGACAAGCAAACCAAAACACAAAGATTAAAGGTTTTGTTGCTTACCAAGATGAAGGAACTTTTTGCTTTGATACCAATTGAATTAGATAGGAAGGCCCTAAATCATAAGAGTAATTAAATTTTAAGAAGACCTTGAATCAAGCTAAGCCTTGAATAACAAAGTGGAAAAGAAGGAAATTTTTTTGTGGTTTTTCCAGAGAACAACAAATAAAATAGATATGACTAAGACAAAGGCTTAAACCACTGCTGAGCCTAACAATCCACAAATTAATTATCTAAAGTAAAGCACCATGAATTAATCCAAAGGATTGATTCAATCACCATCTAAATATACAAACATTTGAAATAAAGAGAGAGATTTTCTTTGTGGGAGTGTGGGAGAGAAATTTTCTAACTTTCATTCATTAATTCTCAAATCAATTAAGTTTATCATACTTGGATACAAGGAGGGTAATTTATAGCCACAAAAATTAGTGCTCCTTTCTCCAAATTAAAAAAACAAGCCAATAGAAATGAAGCAACTATGGGGTTAATGTGGACCAATATAATTCGACATTTACACTAGCCAGTCACATTCAAACAACAATTTAAGCACATAAAAATTAAAATTTTAAGCTTCTAAGCTAGCGATGAGTTGTCCAAATTCTTTCTTATCTTCAGTCCCTATATTTGGACCTTGACCTTGGCCTTGACCTTTGACCAAAGTTTGACCTATATTGACCAATGTTGACCAAAGTTTGACTTTCTTGACCTAGGCTTATTGGATCAAAATTGATCTGATTTGTCCAATTGAATTGGATCATGATGGTAGATTCTTCATTTTGATGCTCTTTTCTTCCTTTTCTTAAGGCTTGGGCCACATAAACTAGATGGAATACAATGAACAACTTAATTCATTCCAAACTCATTTATTGTAAAATTACAAAGCAAACTTGCCCTTGAGTTTGTATTCATCACTTTATCCCCTCCTTAGGCATTGGCACTCTTGCCTCCAATAGTGGCAGTTTTGGCAATGGTTTGTGGTCGTTGGTTAGGATTTCACTCAACCCTTAATTCATGCTCCTCTTTCTCCTTGCAATGTGTATAATATATAGGAAGACTAGGACTCCCACACTCTTGTTTAGGTTGTGAATGGACGACCGGTGGAAGGTGAGGTGTTTCGTTGTCATCATTTATCTCTCTATCCCTCCTTTTTGTCCTTAGGACATTGGAAGAAGATATGAGGGGTATTGTCTTAAGTTCCTCATATCTACAGCTAGCAAATTGGCTTGCTAATGGGCCTAATACCACTACACTCTCAGTCCCTAGCTATTTGTATGTTTGTCTGTTTGTCTCTCTCTCTCTCTAGGCTAATCGTCAAAGGAACAAGAAGATTATGGGGTTATGGCCCATGTTTTTAAAGAAGCAATAGGGTTTAATCCCTAAGCATTTTTTCCCTTTTAATCCTGAATCTACCCTTACCACTAAGTAACTCAGTATAATTGCTCTTGAAAGAATAGTTCATAATTTCACCTACAGTAGTTGTAAATATTCTAAAGCTAGAAGGTTAATTATCATGATTCTTACACATCCAATGAACATCACAAACGTATGTTTAATGTCTTTAAATGTACGAAAAAACTAAAACTGTTAAAAAGAAATGAAGTTATGACAACACTTTAACTCGAATTTAAGCTACTGTGTGCAAATATATGTAGTGTTTTATATTCTCGTTCCATATTGCACCGAACAATTATATAACAACCCTATTCCCAGTGTATAGCTTTTATATTTGTGGTAAAATTGAAGGAGTATTATTTTCACTAAAACGATGATACATGAAGAAACCAAAACGTAAAATCAAGCCTTGCCACTAATGCCTATTAGTGACAAAAATTCAAAGTACATGAAAAAAAAGATGGTTTTAACATTAGCTAACGGGAAAAAAAAAAGAAGAAGAATGGGGCAAAACTAATGAGAAAAAGAAGAGAACCTTAATCCTCACTAGGGAGGGTGGAAAAGCAGGAATGATGGTGTAAAAAAGCTATTGAGACTATGGTCTAGGAATCCAGGCCTTAGTTATTCAATTTAAATAGCTTTGCCACTATGTTATGTGTCTGTCATTGGTACTGATTTCAAGAAAACTAGTTTTTGCAATGGTGCAACGCATGGATTGCATTTTATTTAATTACTCTAAGTGATATCCAATTGTATATGTCATGTTGCTAATTTGTTATTCCCTCCATCCCAAAATAATTTTTCCTTTTGCTTTTGTGGAGGTCCTAAAATGGAAGTCCTTTTTACTATTGTTAGTATTGAAAGCCTTTTACAATCAAAGAAAGCACTACACAATAATGTTCCTTCAAAATTTCCATTTTCTAGGCAAGACACTTGCTTCGGTGCTGAGGAGGTATTTTTGTTATTAAGTGTTAAAAAGTTCAATCACTGATTCTCTAAGTAGTATGAATTGGAATCCAACAACGATATTATTCATGCCAATAGTGATAGGCCCTTATATTGTATTGGAAGGAATACTGAAAGGCATGTTTGAATGGTTAACAATGTAACTAAATTATGTTTATTCTCGACAAAAGGCAGAAGCAATACAAAAGGCACAGCATAACCATAGGTTTAGATAGCAAAAGCACTAGTGTTCGTCTTATTAATAAATTTAATGACTTGTAGCCCCATAAGGTGTTTTGTTGTTGTCCTAAAATGCTTCGTGATTATCCATTTTCCTTGATTTTCTATTTCCTTCTTGTCCGACCATCCTTATTCCATTATTTTATTGCTTTGTTTTCGTGTTGTTCTTTCTAGCACTACATTTTTGACATATTGTCATCACCTACTTCGAAATTATAGTTCATATCTGCAAAATTTCATAGCGTTCTTAACAGCTATTTGTTAGGCACCACATTTGTCTTTATGAAATTCTCCAATGTCATCTTGTTGGAAAGCAGAAGTTTAATAACCATGGTTATTTTATACAAGGTGCAACTCTGATTGTATCATTGAGTGTAGTTAACGTTAGGAAGGAAA